>BQNB010096980.1:5391-25495 GCA_026074375.1 Tanacetum coccineum | reverse complement strand
GAAGAACTGGCAGTGCCAACTTGTTTCTTCTTCTTTATCAACTCAGTAAGGTAAGCAGGACAATTCCTCTTACAATGACCCACCTCTTTGCAGTGGTGGCAGGTGTCATCCTTAGTTGGATGCTCTTTAGCAGAAGGCTTAGGGTTTTTAGGCTTAGGCATATAAACTTGTTTATTCTTTCCCTTGCCATTAGCTTTCCCCTTGACTTTAGCTTTAAGCGATTTCTTATTGGCCTTCTGGATTTTACCACTTTTAATCATCATTACTTGTGGTGTTTCAGCCTTTTTAGGTAAAACCTTTTCATACTCAATGAGCATAGAATGTAGTTCACCAATTGTCTTCCCCATGTTATGCATATTGTAATTTCTTACAAATCCAACAAATTCTTTAGTAAGGCCATTTAAGATAAGACATACTATAAGATCCTATGGTAACATATAACCAAGACGTTCCAGTTGGTCTACATATCCTTTCATCCGTAGAACGTATGCAGCAACTGGTTTACCCTTCCCTTGTTTGCAAGCATGGAAAGTTTGGATCAGGTCAAACCACTCCACTCCAGCTTGTTTCTCAAACATGGATTTAAGCTTCTGAGGCATTTCATAATGTGAGGAATTTTCGAATTGTCTTTAAAGTTCAGGAGTCATACTTCCGAGCATAAGACAAGCCACCTCATTATGAATCATATACCGCATTCAAATGCGTAAGTATTCTGAATCGGTAGGTGAAGCAGGGAAAATAGGCTGATCAATGACAAACAATTTTCTTTTCAACTCTCAAGACTAACTTAAGTTGACGAAACCAGTCATTGAAATTGTTTCCAGAAATTTCAAACATCGACCTGAAAGCCGAATGGTTTATGTTTTAGACAGGTAGTGCCATTTACAAAACATAGTTAAAGTTCAAGAATTAGTATTTTCGATAATACTCCTTGAAGAAAATTAATTACCCTTGTTTAAAAATAAACATTAATTTTCTAAGGTTAGGACCCAACTTGACATACCCCACCACATCAGTTGATCTGCTAGTGATGGTGTATTCAAAAGGTAATCAACGATTGATAATTCACAACTATTGCAATTCCTAAACCATATGGGACTTACTTTATTACAATAATATCTAGTAAGCATGTTTCATCCCATCTATGCCGCGTGTTAACAGGTCTAACCACAACAACGCTAAGTCGTCCAATCAAAAACAGTAATTATGTAACACTCACCGTCTCACGGAAAAGCGTATAATTACCTTGCGATTGCAAATCTACACACGTCTCACGCATAGTAAAGAGCAATCTACAAGTGTTTTTACAAATTGGATGGCAATAACTTAGTTGAAAAAGGGTATTTTATTTTATTTGACGTGTCAAATATGTACGAAGAAGCATGCATACAATTAAGTTATTTATTACGATATCACATATTTTCAATACATCAATGTATATAAGACGTGTTAACCTTTTAAAATTGATGATTCAACGTGTTTCCAAATATAAAGATTAAAGAATGGTTAAAATGTGTACACTGTAGTGACATGCCATGGTTCACGGTAACTCCAATTAAACGCATAAAGAAGCGGAGAATCAGGTCAGCGTGAAGCATATTAAAAACCTAAATTCTTTAGGAATGTATGACCAAATCTTTCCTTAAACTTCTCTTTTAGTTTGTTCTAGTGAGATGAGCCTTAACTTCCACCATCGAATCCAAAGCGTCTATTTTACCAATCACATAAAAGCTTAATTTGAGAAACACAATATGAACTATAAATAGTCCATACAAATCAGATTTCATAAATAATTAAGCATGCTTATATTTTTTTACGAAAACCCTTTTATTTCTATAAGTCCATACTTAAAATAAAACAATATAAACATAAAACCTAAATCACATTAACTAAATTATTCAAAATAATAACACTTAAACAATTAAGCCATGCAAATATTCCTAATATCCTAATGATCTAATAATTAAAAAACATGTATGTCTCCCTATAAGGCTCCTTCCGTCGATAAAACTTCGCCACATAATTTCCATCGACAAAAACGATTGCGTAAGCTCTTATACAAATCATACCACATAACACATAAATTAACATTTAGGCCCCATTATGATATGCCAAGGTCTTCTCCAAGCTTTGTGAGGTCTTAGAATTCTTCAGGAACAATAAGCAAAAGAGTGTTTAATCAAGAGAGAGAAAGATTAGAAAAGTGAGTAGAGAGAAAAGAGGGAGGAAATAGATTAGAGAATAGATATTAGATTGAATTAGAAACACCCTCACTAATGATGAGGAGATTGGGGAAATTATAAACCCCATTTTACAAGTATGAGCAAGGTGCTCTTGTCTTTTAGACTTTGGCTATTTAGCCAGGTTTCGTGACTTATTTTAGTCACGGACCTTTCATCTAACCTATTACACAATATTAATTTTCTAATTATTACAAGACTCGATCTCAATAAGATCGTCACTTTTTATCATTCCTAACAATCTTCCCCCAAGGACATCATGAAGATTCTCTTGATTGCATTAATGATCATCATTTTCTTATTCCAACAATCTCCCCCCTAAAATGAAGATCATTGAGATCTTCTCTTGTGAACTTATATATCTTGAACTTTAATGCGTGTTTTGTCCTGATCTTGTATGTGCAATAGTGGTTTTCTGTTCCAATCAATCTCTAGTTGATCTGATCTGATCAATCCATTACTCTATTTTTCCTTTGCCTTTGAGACTTTTCATATCATCATTCTATTACTCGTTCGAATCTAACTTGATTTATCTTGAAGACTTCACAACCAACAACTCAGACTTTCTTGACAGCATACAATCTTCCTCATGTAGAAACTTTTGTCTTGACCAAATAATTGAATGATTTGAGGAAGTTCTTTGATTTAATCTGAAGTTACAGAAGTGTATCTTAAAACTTTGAGTATGAGATACTGAAGGTATGAATTAGACGTTGTCCGTGCTTCTTCTGAAAGGTAGAGATGTTGTTGTACATAAATGTATCTTCCCTCAATTGCTTCCCCCTAAATAAACAACCATTCGTTCGCACATACTTCACACAATCAACTCACATAAGAAAGAAACTATATCCTCCAAGTCAATTAAGTCCCGGATGATGTATACACATTTCTTCCCCCTAGTTTAATGCACTAGTGTTGTATACACAAAGTCCTATTAAGTCTGGGAGTGACATCATTTCTTCCCCCTAATTGTTGCGCTCTATCGAAATATTCAGGCTAATACACTTCCTTCCCCCTGATTATATTGAGATGACCATCAAACATAATCATAATCTTGTTATGCCTGAATATTCGATAATGAAGTCATGTGTGAAGTACGGTCTAAGCATGAGAGACAACTACTAGCTTCAATTCCAACTATCTCCCCTTATCAATATTGTGACATCATAAGTAACCTTGGTAATCCAACACTTCACTTGAATGAAACAAGGAAATAGATCACTTAGATTACTAGTTAACACTAATTGAATCATTAAACATTCATTTTCAAATTAGTGACCTACGTTTAGCATTGGCTTGATGTTAGCACTGGTAGGATTCCTTCAAATCATTGGAAATATTAATTTAATTATCACTCTTGAATGTTTCCTGCAATGTCACTAAGACATGCAATCTGTCACATAGACATGTAATGCGACTCTTGTACCATTTTGTATCTTTGCTGTTTAATACAAAAGTACTTTTGTGTCCTATTTGGTGATTAAGAATTGATCTCTTTTTGGCTCTAGACACAATAAGTGCATTATGGTTTTGTGAACGGAGGCTGGACAAACTACACTTTCAATAATCAACAATTCTCGAAGTTGAAGATGTCAAAAAGATTATGCATTTATCTCCGTGACATGAAACAAGAAATTCTTTTGAGAGAATATTGAGTGGCTGGGAAGGGTTGTGCATTGCATCACTGGGTCTATGATGTCTTTCTTCAATACCAAATATCATCGTTGTGATATTCGATAGATTATGAATTGACCTGGTTTCTGCCTAATGTTTATGGAGGGCTTCTTTCTTTTCACCCTTTGCACATCATTTCTTTTTCATTCTTCAACCCCTTCAATGTCCACTAAGACGTCATTACTATCATCATGTTGTGATTGTTTACTTTTGGAGAAATTACTCCCCCTACACATGAGGCATTGATAATCAAAATTATTTTATGTCACATGGAGGACAGATATGAATTGCATAAACACTTTGAGTCTTATAGATCACTTTGTTATTCCCACCATTTAACCATTTAAACTTTCTAGATGCACATATTAAAAACCAATATTCCACCCCTCAAAAATAGAGCATAACCATATGATCATTTATTGATACAATGGATAAAATAGCTAATAAGAATTTTGAAAACACATGGGATAAGAACGAATATAGCATGATTAAATTTGCAACCTTATCTTAAAGGTGATATAGTAATAATAGAACAAATTTGAAAAACTAGTTGTGGATCAAAGTATGTCGAGTATCTTAAAACGTATGGTCAGTAATTGCAAACTACCTCATCCTGTTAATTTCAGGAAAACGGTCGTAACCCGGGACACAAATCATCACCACTAGCAACGCTATCGATATAAACACACTTGACAACAATACATTTAAATTCGATTTATTATTCATTTGTTCAAAACATAATCCGTATTCTCCCTTCAAAAATAATAACAAATGAGAGGAACGAAGGGAGTGTTGAACACACAATTTGAATTACTTGAGCTCTAGATTTGGAATATTCTTTAATGAAATAGCTCAAGTCCGAGAAGTTGTAAGCTTCCCGTTGCGAGGATAAATGTACAACAATGTACATTTTCCTTTATTTGAAGAACGAGTCCTAAGTTGACATTTATTACTTAGAGTCAATATTTCCCGAGTGCACAACTTTTTTCAAAAAAATTTGATAAGAAAATTGCTCGGGACAAAGAAGATTTCTCTTCTTTTGAAGATAAAGCCGCACATGAAACGTACACTTTTCTCCTTATTTGAAAAACCGGGGAACAGATATATTTCTTGTTATCCTAAATTAATACCAAGCCATTTTGGATGAGCAAACTATTAAAAATGATTTTGAAAATCTTTTCAAAATTTGAATTAATTTTGCTCAAAACAAGAAGATTTATTTTCTTTTAAAGGTAAAGCGCACAGAAGCGTACACTTTCCTTTTATTTGAAGGCCGGGTTGTAATCCGACATTTGATTACAAACCATTGACTTGAGCTACAAAACGTTGAATGTTTTGATTGAATATCTCGAGACCGAAAAGATTTCTCTTTTCGTTGTTAAGAATAAATGCACTGAAACGTACATTTTCCTTTTATCTGAGGCACGGGTTGCAATCGAAATGATATACAAGCCTTTTTGGTGAGACAAAACTTTAAAACAGATTTTTGAAAATCTTTTAGAAAAATTCTAAATAAAATTTTGCTCAAAACAAGAAAACCTCTTCCTTCTTTTTAAGTAAAGCATCACTGATGCTGTGTCCATTATCAAACAGCGTTTATCAATCGAACCCTCTAAATATTTATATAATATTATATAGAAAATACATAAATCGAATACGTAAGGAAAGTATCATACAAATATTCTTAGTAAGTAATAATTAGTAATCAACACAGTATCGTTTCTCCCCTCGAAAGAGATAAGGAAATCTACTTTCAAGTTTGAGAAAATCGAGCTTGAATGTCATTCAATTTTTGGTTTGGTTTTAAACTATTTTTATACTAAAATTAAACTAATATTAATTCGAAGTTTAAAAAACTAAAAGAATTAAACTAAAATTGATCTAAAAAGATATTAAATTGACAAATATGCATCTAATTGTACCGTGAAATGGTTCCTTAAGTGCGGGCTTAGGTTTAACGAATTAAAATCCTTAGAAAACAAGTTTCAAGAAATTAAATGACAAGTAAAGTAAAATATTTTTTTTTAAATAAATGACAAGTATTTAAATTGCATTAAAAGTAAATTGACGGTATGTAAATTGACTATTAATTTTTTAAACCTTTTTAAAACGCGCACTTAAATTCCAAATCACTAATCACTTAGCAAACACAAGTTATTTACTGAGTCTCACTACCCTAATAAATTCAATTTAACAAACAAAGCAATTAACGACAAAAATAAATCTAGCACTAAGCATGGTAAAAATCAAATACGTAAATATAATATGTAAACGATAAAATAAAACTATTCTAAGATTGAAAAAAGAGATAAGAAAAATAGAAAACCCGAAATCAAGAACCGCAATGATATAAAAAACCTACCCATCTTACAAACTTAAATAAACAAATAAGCTTTATCACTTAAAAAAAAAACCTTCACAACATAATTAGCAAATAAAGGTGTCAACTTTATCTACTAATTACTTCCATAAAAACCATAAAGATCAAAACTTTATCTATTTATCAACCTTATAAGACCCTTAAGCTCCGGCCTTAGAGTTGGATAGATTTTATCAACATTAAAACAAAAAAAAAAAACAAGGATTAAGATGAACAAGATAATTTTCAAGCTACTAAGAACAAAATAAGCTAGAATTTATTCTAAAACAATAAGCTAAACAAAAAAGAATGAAAACATTAGATCTAAATCTATCCGAAACTAAGAGTGTTCAATCAAGTGAACTGGATCAGGGTATATTTAAAGAATTAGATCATAATAAATTAACTAGAATAAAAAGCAGACAAAACTTTAATGCTAGAAAATAAGCAAATAAATATAAATCTATTATTTTTAATCTAATCCAACACCAAAAACCAAGGCGTTCAATCAAGTAGCATGGATCGGTGTATGATTAAGGAATAATCTAGAAATACAGCCAAAAATTAAACAACTTTAAGGCTAATAAAAAATGAAAATAAGCTATTTGAAAATTTTAAGCTAAGATTAAGCTTGCCAAAATCTAGGAAACACAAAGCTTAATAAATAAGCCGAGGATTAAGGATTATCGCTCACGGTTCCCTTTATGATCTTGATATAAGCTTAATCAAATAATAAGCACTTTTGGAAAAAGAAAAGAAAGAGAAAAGAGAATAAAGATGAATAAAATGTTTACAATAAATTTTCACAACAAGAGACATGGATCCGGAGGTCCGTAGGGAGGATAGGAAATGAAAGTAAGACCATTTATTAGAGAAGAGAATGTAAAGAGTGTGTGTGTTTCCTAAGAAAGAAAACAACACACACTTATGAGAACAAAATTTTATCCGCACCCCTCCATGGAAGTATGGAGGGGGTATTTTAATAGTCCTAAGACACCCTAACTATAGTAAACTTGTCATTATTAGGTCCCTATGTGTCACACATAAACTAAACTATAGTAAGTCCAGATATGTCACCATATTTAAGGCTAACACTCTTCCCCGCAATAATGGACATAACGGAATTACTTACAATGTTCCTATCAGGTACAAATACAACACAAATAAAGTCTTCCAAAGCTGAAGATGTCTTTCGAGTTCTCCTAGTCTTGAAACTTGTACTCCAGCTTGGATCTTCAGTGTCTTTACTGTTCAGAACCATTGTAAGTAGCACGAGTTGGAATTAACTTCCCCCCACTTCAGCAGCATGTCTTAAAAAGCTTTCATTATAGACTCCTTTTGGTACATAGTTTCTGAATCAGCTTCCCCCAAACCAAAATCCCTATCTTACAGATTCTTTAAACTTGATGTAGCTGAACAATCTTCTACTTGTCAATGACGTGCACAGTGAATTTTTTAGATAGAAGTCAAACCACAGCCAACGCCCACTAACTTCTTGTCATTAGGGCTTGGTGAATATTCGTGTCGGGGGTCATACGAGAAACAGCATCAATTCGTCTCACGTATGCAGTATACATTCATTATCCATAGCTAAGTAAAGTAGATACACTACTTCCCCCTGGGAAGTTGACATGGTAACAATCAAGAGTCAACTAAGTCCCGGAGTGTACACATTTTTCCCCATGATGGTTGCGAACGTCTCCAGAAGCATCATTGTTTTTTTAACATCGGCACACACACTCGAGAATTCTGTCTTTTGACACAAATTTGGAAATCTAAACAAAGCATTGCCCTCTTGTCTTCAGAAACCGTAGAGAAGATGAAGCAAGAATGTAAAAAGTCTATGGTATATATCAAGGTCTGTATAGGGGGGTTGAATAGTTTACCGCTTTTTAAATTTAAGTTTTATGTATGTTTGTAAAACTTAGATTCGACCTTTTTGTGAATTCAATGCTTGCACAATATGAACAATGTAAATATATGAAATGATAAAGTAAGACAAGAGATAAGAGTAAGAACAATCAAACCACAACGCGAGGATTTATAGTGGTTCGGTAACGAAGCACCTCTTCGCCCTACTCCACTCCCCGAGCACCAAACTCGAGAGTTTTCTTCACTATGTCAACAAACTCCCTTATGGCGGAGAAAACCGTACACAACGTTGCTTATATCAATTTACGACACTAAGCTAAATGTCGAGTTCTAATCTTAGCTAGAACCAATCTATCACAACACAACTTCACGACTTGTTCACGACTTCACAACTTCACGACTTCTTCACAACTTCACAACTTCTTCACAACTTCACGACTTCTTTAAAACTTCACGACTTCTTCACAACTTCACGACTTCACTTCACCACACTACTTATATCACAACTACCTAACACTACTTGGTAAGATCACAACGATCTAACTATACTTACAAAGATCACCAAGATCTAGCTACTACACACAACTACAAGATATACAATTGATTTACAAATATGTGATATGAATGCAACAAGATTGCTATGCACACTAAGGTGTAATACTTCTTCACTTGATGATGGAAGTATTCTTCTCTTGCACTTGAGGAATATAGCTTGGATCACTTGGAAACAAAGCTTTATGATTAAATGATCAAAGGATTTTAGAGAGGATAAGTGGGCTGTTTTGAGCAGAAAGAATGAGTGCAAAAGGTGAGAAAAATGTTGAGGAATAGTCCAGTATTTATAGGACAAGAAGGAGGAGCGGAGTCTATGGCCGGCCCCCTTAAATAGGGTGTCGGCCCCCTTATAATTAAGGGGGCCGCCCATGTATTTAAGGGGGCCGCCCCTTTCAGACGCTCCTCTTTTTTGTCCTATCCAGGGGAGGTGTTTACTGGACCTTTTCTAGCCGTTTTAGGTTCGAAAATTTGAAATTCAAAATGTTTATTTTGAATAAAACATTTCTTTTAAATGTAGAAAATGTTTTGTAAGTTTATAAACATGTTTACAACATTTTATAAAAGTTTGAGGTTGAATAAAAATTTCATTTGATCATAGAATGCATCAAGCATTTGTTTATTAATACCTTGGAGTGATATAAGTTTGAAATGAATATTTACTACTAAATACTTGTTTACGTTTAATTTTACGTTGAACGTTTTTATATTTTGTGATTATCAAAACGTAAAGATGTGAAAAATTATTATTAATGTTTTTAGGCATTATATTTTATCAACACTATATAAAAAAACTACTTTTAAAATAAAAACTAGAATAAGCTAAAAAGCTATCAAGGCTTTTTCGAAGAAAGGATGAAGAATATAAGCTTATAAATAAGCCACTTCTCAAATAAGCTACAAGTAACCTTCGAAATAAGCCCTAGCTTAAATAGCTATAAGAAAAACTAGTAAAGTTTAGAACTTTATGACTAAATAAGCTAAATAATAAGCTCTCGAAGATAAAGGTGCTCAAGACTTAATGAATAAGTCGAGTAGGAGACTCATGACACCTTTTTTAGCATTCGAATCGAGCTTAATCAAGAAATAAGCAACCAAATAAGAAAAGAAAATGAAATAAGCAAAAGCTTATTTGAATAATATGAGCTTAGATCTAAATCTAATAAGCCAAAGGAAGACTTATTTGAAGTAAGAAATAAGCTAGGAGAAAGCTAGAAGCAACAATAAGCTAAAATAAGCTTAAAAGGAAAGAGAAAAAGAAAAAAATAGAGGATTAGAAACAGAATAAGCCATAAGAAAATAAGCACTTCAATCTTCAAAACATCTTCGAAACAACTTCATTAATAAGCTAAAAAGAATGGATTACAATAAGCTAAATAAGCTATAAAAGCTTTTACATTAAGCAAACTGATAAGCTAAAAGACATAAAAATAAGCTACACTACTCCTACACTATATTGAAAATAAACTAAATTTCTAACACCCCCCTCTCAGCTGGTGCGTCTGTTTTATATAGCCCAAGGAGTGTGGGGGGTATTTTCGTCTTTTCTGTGGACAACCAATAGAAGCTCTAGATCCAGGGGTATCTTTGTCATTTTACACCGATCTGCAACTAATCATTGCTTAATCCTTACGCCAATAATTGGCTCGGGATCCCATACCTCGTACCTCATCATTGGCAGTTGCCATTCTTTCGATCCACCAACCACAATGCGCCACGTCATCATTCTAGAAGCCTCTTTATCTGAACCTCGTATTGCTACTGTACCTCGTATACCTGTATAGTACCTCGTACCAATCATTAGTTGTGCCATGTGTCACCACCTGAGTGGTGCCACATGGCCTGCCAGCCGTCATCGAAGCCACCACCGGACCACCGGTCAACGGTGGTCAACGGCGGCAGTCAACGGCGTCGGGCCAACGGCGGTCAACGGCGTCGGACCACTGCCGGACCACCGCCGGACCACCGGTCAACCACCGGTCAACAGTGATCAACGGTGGTGGCTAACCGGGTCAGGTCAGGTCTTGGACCGGGTCGGGATCGGGTCGGGGCTGGGTCCGCCACGTGGGATGCCACCACGTGGCATCCGCGTGGATGCTGACGTGGAAATCAACAAATATACCCATGCAGAATCGAACTCGGGACCTTAAGGGTAAAACCTTAAAGAACCCATAAGAACCAACTGTGCTATGGGCATAGTTGTTATATATTATGGTTATTAATTCTATTTAAGCCATTTTTGTTCAGGTCCAGGTTCATATAAGCTAATGGTTCAAAAAGGGACGAAAAAGGTTCAAATAAAAAGGTTTAAATATGAAAGGCCGGTACCGTTGGACTCGTAATTTCGTGCTCTTTCCAATGGTGTGATCGAGGAATATTAACGACTTCGTTTGAACCTCGATAAATGTGAAAACGTCGTCGAAAGTCACCCGAAAGTTACCGTTTTTGCTTTGTTTTCAATCCTTTGTACCTGTAAGACATAAAAACACAATACAAACATATTTGCAACATATTTATCCATATTTTAGTGTTTTAGTCCGTTTATTAGCATTTTCCGGGGTACAAATGATGTGTGTTTTAGCGCACATCAAAATTCCCCCACACTAAGCCATTGCTGGTCCCACACGCAATGTAAATAAAACACGCCCGGAAATAAATAATTAAATCCCCTTTTAAATTATGACCCCTCACAATCAAACAAGAACAAAAAAGGTCCATTAAGAAGGTTCAAAAATCATTTATTTCGAAAGCGCCCCCGTTTTAACCACTTATTCAATAAAAGATAAAAACTAAGATAAGAATTAAATAACATTATTTACAAAGGCTTTAAGAACGGGAGTTCGTCATCCTTGATTTTCACAATCCCCAAACTAAGCTTAAAACGAAATCACAGTTAAATATAAGATTAGATGCTAACACTACTCATAAATGCTAATTGTGTAAGTATAAACTTAACTTTTCGCTCCCATTATTCCTAAATTCCTCTAAGGATTTTATTATTATTATTATTGGTGACAAATAAATTATGAAATAAAATAACCCGGTTTAGACCACAATTAGTTTGAAATCCTTTCCTAAAGAGACGATATGGTGAGAATAAGGTCCACATTAAGGTTCTAATTTCGCATGATTAAGGTTAATCCTTTTTATTTCATCCGCAACAACTCACTACGAGTCAAAGACGGAGGTCTTAAATTTAGATAACCCCGGAGTCAAAATTTGGCTTTATACTTATTATTATTGCAACATTATTAAACCTCGGTCCTTTAGAAGGCTGCAACATCGGTTGTGAGCCGGCAAGATGCAACAAACATATTTCGACCTCGGTAATTTCCTCGACCTTTTAGAAGGCTGCAACATCGGTTGTGAGCCGGCAAGATGCATCAAACTTTTATCAGTCTTGGATTATTACTATGTGCCTTATTTAGAAGACTGCAACATCGGTTGTGAGCCGGCAAGATGCAGTAAACTTTTATCAGCCCACAGTTTTATTATTATTACCTCCACCCTTTAAACGACTGTCACATCGGTATGCGAGCCGACCATGATCCAGAAGTCTTATTTCGGCTTCGGTTTATTACATAACATTTATTATTATTAGCCAAATTTCAAGTCTTGTGGTCTTTTAACAACTGCCACATCGGTATGCGAGCCGACCATGGTCCAGGAGTCTATTTCCCCACAACACTGACAAAACCTCGATGTGTACCTTACTTTCACCAGAAGGAATCTCTACGAAGTGATTTAAACTAAGAATCGCAAAAACCTAAAGCAACTTTATTTTATTCAACAATTATATAGCGTGTATTAAGCTGGTGGGAGCAAAAAGCCACAATTAACCTCTATGAGCTCTAAAGATATCCAACTAATCCACGCTTAGCATCTAACTTATATCAAACTCTATCATTTTTCGTTCTTTGCAAAATTTTAAAGTTAAGCAAACGCTTAGTCTCGAAAGCTAAGGGGAAAGCTAGAGTTTAAAACTCGATCAAGTCAAAAGCTACCAAGTTCTACGGGCCTACTTATTACTAACATTTTTTTAATATATATATATCATAATAAAACAATAAAAAATTTAAAATTTTGGTCAAAACGGGGTTGCGTGGGAACACATATAGGCACAGGTATGATCACATTTCGATAGAAATCCCCTCCATACTTAGAATGGAACATTGGCCTCAATGTTCAAAAATGTCGGTTTTTACCCCCACACTTAGGAATGAAAAAGGCAAATGCTAGTAATCCCAAGTGTGAAAGGGGAAACAATATATATATATATACATGATCAGGATTGAGGATTCCATAATAAGCAAAAGATCGAAGACCGGATGATTGGAGGATTGAAAACAAGCACGGGTCTTCATGATCTTAAGGAATCCTGCAAGCAAAAACAATACCACAAACCATAGAAAGAAACACGCCCCCACACTTGGGCTATAAAATCACACACTTACTTATTAATCAAGAAAATAGAAAGAAGTAAAGACACGGGTTGCCTCCCGAGAAGCGCTTGTTTTTGTGCGAGTCTCTAGCTTGACTCTCCCCGAATTCCTTTGTCCTTGGGGCAGAAATAGAAGAATAGAAAAATCACTATCGGATTTTCATATGCCACCGACTTAAGAGAAGAAAAGTGAAAAGCGGAAATGTCGGGATCAAAAATAGTATCCTCACTCTCGGAGGAGAGAAGAAAAGAAGAATCCACCGAATAAGTGAGATAAGGAAGAAATATTCGGATAACAAATGTGATGGGAAAATAATGGTGATCCTCAAAGGTTAACTTCACAAATGTCGAAGAAAAACTCTTCTCATAAATCCCGGGGTTGAAAACTTGGACCATATCAACAAAATTAGGTTCATCTTTTAAGCTTCTTGGGTCATGATCTAAAAACACCTCGGGAGGGAGATTAGGGCTAGTGTCATCAATAAGCAAACTCTTAAAATAAATTATATCTCCCTCTGAATCTCGATAACCGTTCTTAATATTCGTAGAAATATCCATATCTAGAAAAGCATCGATTTCATCAATTACACCTCCTGGGTTGAAACACTCATCCTTATTAGCATCGGAAAGAGGTGTGACTAACAAAGCCGGCTCATCAAGGTTGGAATCATAAGAATCCTTGCACTCAATGTTCTCTAACACCTCATCAAAAATAGGACTCACGTCATTAGAGATATATTCGTCGTTAAATTCGAAAAGAGGGTTAGAGAAAGTCACGGATTTTTCCTCAACAATGGGAGAGAAATCATCACTCGAAGGTAAAACACAAACACTATCGCTACCGGATGTATCCTTGGACACTCTTGGGATTGGAATAAGGTCCTCAACACTGGACTTTATGAATTCGTCTGATTCCTTTTCAGGAATAGTGCTAAGTTCCTCATTCCCCATTATGAGAGAGTCCTCGGGTTCTTTAGTTGGTAAATTATGTGTGATTGCATTAACCGGAGAAATTTGAGGTGTTTTATTTAAAGGAATAGTACTCTCCTTAGAAATAACTTTGAAATTCTGCAAACACGATGTAATATGAGTTTGACGTTTAGCTGCCGGCTCTGCGATATTCTTAACTTCCTTAATATATTCTGATAGCTCTTCACTAATATTTCGCACATCTTCAAGGATTTTACTCGTCAATTCTTGAATATCCTCTTGTTGATATTGCTTGTCCGTTAAAGCATCTTTAATTTTGCCAAAACTTTCCCAAGCTATCAATATAACCTTTGGTGTTAATCCAAAAGGTATACGACCTGGTACTTTCTTAAGAAGGTCAAACGTCCTTTTCAAAAAGTTGTCTCTAGCTCTTCATCTGTCAATCAATAAAAATTCCAATATGGGAAATAAACTCTTGAGCTGCTTTCTCCTTATCTCTTGTTGACTTCAATTAAGAATTTTCAAATCATTCATAATTTTAAGAAGCAATTCTTGCATAACTTCAGGTTGATTCTGCTCTTCTTCCATAGTTTTCTTAATCTTAAGAAATCTCTCCTCAACGAGCAATAAAGCCATGCACTTTTTATTAGGAGGTATATGATCATACTCCTTTAAAAAGGCTTGTATAGCTTCCATTAAGTCTTTCAGAGCTTGCAAAATTTCTATATATTTGTTTTCTTGGGAGGGAAATGACGGAAACTGCGGTGTTAAAATTGGTCAAAACATAAGGATTAGATTTATCGAAATCTTGGTTCATTGTTGACCACTGAAAAGTCGCATAAAAAGGACCACCCGCAGTTTTTCACAACAAAGGTTTGTGTGTGGAAAACTTGGTGAAGTTAGTGGAAAATCTTAATCGATGTTTTGATTGTAACAAGTCCGGATTAGGAATTAAGACGAACTTGTTATGGACAATCGTAACCAAAATGAGCATCATTTCCACATAACTCACAAAAGTTTGTCTCGTACCGGGGTTGTGGAGGGTAGTCAGAAAAATTTTGAGATTCATTGAAAGAGTTTGGATTTGGATTATAATCGAATGAATTTCCATCTCTTGAAGCGCAAAATGAACAAAATCCTCCTCTTAACGGGCCTTCACACCCACAACAAGTGACTGGCTTTCCATCACCATAAGTGCAATTTAAACAAGTTCCAAGTAGAAGATTAACACCACATACTGCAAAACAAATGTACATTATATAACAATAAAAGCCATCACATGGTTGTCCACATCCCGTACACTCATGTTATGACGTCATAAGAAAGAATTAAACAATTTAGAGGGTTAAGAAAAGAATTAAATGGATAAGAACAAAAAGAAGATTATTTTTGGGTTTTTAGGTTTTTTTTAGACAATATATTTTATTAAAGGACAAAACGAGATCGAATAACTTAAACCTAATAATCAACAAGCTTCACGGTAGCTCTCTAAAAGTGTTTAACTTTCAAAGGTGAGCCGTATATCGCAAGTGACACAAAAGGCAAGTTTTTGAATCTTTTATTCGAGTTGGGAACTTATTATGGATAATACCTCAATTGAAGGTATTATTTGTTGGTGTTCTTTTACCAACTTTGTAACTTTTATTTCTTTTTATGGACAATCTTTTTATTTTTAAATTATTTTTTTTAAGAAAATAAAAAATATTTTTGTATTTTTATATTTTTATAAAGAAAAATAAATCACAAGGAAGGACTTCAAGGCTCGAACACAAACAATCTCGTAAAAAATTCGCTACAAAACCTCTCTCCGGCAGGCGGCCGACCCGCCGCCCAATTTGAATAAACCTCAACACGTGTCGTAATAATATATAGTATTTGCCGTTAGATAAGAAAATTACTTTAGGAAAGGTAATAGTCTATCTTCCGAGTGTCGTTTCCACGACGAGAGATGAATTGAAATTCATGAAAATGTTTTGATTGAAGCTTGATTATCGTTCAAGTTTTTGGTTTTGGCTTTAAACTATTTTTATACTAAAAATTAAGCTAATATTAATTCTAAGATTAAAAACTAAAAGATTATACAAAAAATTTATAAAATGACAAAAATCCATGCTAAATGACGTGAAAAGTTCCTTAATGGTGGCTTAGGTTTAATGAATAAAAATCCTTAGAAAACAAGTTGCAAGAAATTAAATAAAAGCAAGTAAAGTACCATGCGTTTAAAATAATGACAAAAATGAAATTAAATTGCATTAAAAGTAAATGACGGTAAATTGACTATTATTTTTTTAAACATTTTTAAACCGCACTTAAATTCCAAATCACTAATCACTTAGCAACCACAAGTTAAACTACTCACTACGCATGGCAAATATCAAATAAGCTAACATTTTATAAAATAACTAATTAAATCTACACTAATTAATTAAAAAGAAAAGAACTCGTAACCAAATTGAAGAGCCGCAAATAAACGATAACCACCCGATCTTATAAACTTAATAAACAAATAAGTTTATCACTTTTAAGCTCTACTTCACTAATTAGCAAATAAATGTGTCAACTTTATCTACTAATTACTTTCGTAAAAACTATAAAGATTAAAACTTTATCTATTTATCAACCTTATAAGACCCTTAAGCTCCGGCCTTAGATGTAGAAGGATGGAATAAGAAATAAGACATGAAAAGTTAAGACAAAACAAGCTAATAAGATGAAAACTTTTTAGAAAAATAAGCTATTTTGAAAACTAATTTTTGTAAAAATAAAACTAGATTAAATCTATATAAAAAAAAACCTTCTTTTTAAATAAAAACAGATAAGCCAAAAAGCTATCAAGGCTTTTTCGAAGAAAGGATGAAGAATATAAGCTTATAAATAAGGCACTTCTCAAATAAGCTACAATTACCCTTCGAAATAAGCCCTAGCTTAATAATCTATAAGAAAAACTAGTAAAGTTTAGAACTTTATGACTAAATATAGGCTAAATAATAAGCTCTCGACAGATAAAGTGCACAAAGACTTAATGAATAAGTCGATAGGAGACTCATGAGACAACCCTTTTTAGCATTCGAATCGATCTCAATCAAACAATAATCATTTCTGAAAAAGTAAAGACAAAAGGAAAAAGAGAAAAATATGAGATAAGCAAAGCTATTTTAGAATTTAATCAAAGACAATAGTTAAAAGATGAAAACTTTAAGATCTAAATCACCGAAACTAAGATGTTCACAAATCAATGAACTGGATCGAGTATATTCAAAGATTAGATCTAAGTAAAATAAGCTCAATACAAGCAACAAACTTTTATGCTAGAAAATTAAGCTAATAATATAAGATCTAATATTTTTAGATCTAATCCACCTAAACAAAGGTGTTCAAGATCAAGTGAACTCGAATCGGTAGATAGATTAAGGATTAGATCTATAATAAATAAAAAAATAAGCTTGAATAAAAATAAAGCAATCGAAAAATAAGGCTAAAAATAAGCTCACTCGAAAAGGGCTCTTAAATCAAAAACAATAAAAATAAGCTAGTCTAAATATCTTATGGAAGTTACCTTTATTAGAATAAAAGACTTTAAAGATGGATCCAAAAATAAGCTATAGGCATGAGCTTATTTGAAAATAAGCAAAAGAAAAGAAGGAGAGATAAGAAAATAAGCATAAGAAATAAGCTAAAAGTAACACCAACCTTTACCAAAAAGCATCTTCATTAAACTATAATAAGCCATTACAATAAGTTGAGAATAAGCTAAAAAGCTTTTACAATAAGCTAGACTAAAAAGCTAATCTATACTACTCCTAAAATTATACTACTCTACTTGAAATTAAATCCTAAATTTCTAACACTAACTAACACCAAATGAAGCTACTGTGTCTGATGTTTTATATTAGCCTCCAACTGGGAGGGGTATTTTCATCCTTTTAGGTCATCCACCACTCATATTGCAAGATCTGAGGGTATTAAGTCATTTGCTCTCCCATCAAACCGCATCATTATTGCCTTTGGATTCACCATACGCAACCTCGGACTGAACACACGCCGGCAACCCTCCAACGATCACGCGTTTTGGACACACGTGTCATGCTCTGATCGCTAGCCGCTGCCAACCTTATGTCTACTGCCGCCCCTGCATTTACCTTCACCCACCATTCTAGAAGCTTCGATCCAATCAACCTCGTATTGCTATAGTACCTCGTATACCTACACAGTACCTCGTACCAATCATTAGTTGTGCCACGTGTCACCACCTGAGTGGTGCCACGTGGCCTGCCAGCCGTCACCGGAGCCACCACTGGTCAACAGCGGCAATCAACGGTGGCCAACGGCGGTCAACGGAGGCGAACCACCGTCGGACCACCGTCGGACCACCGGTCAACGTCGGCGGACCACCGCCGGACCACCGGTCAACGGTGGTGGCTAACCGGGTCATGGGCCGGGTCAGGTCGGGTCTTGGGCCGGGTCAGGTCGGGTCTTGGGCTGGGTCGGGATCGGGTCGGGCCTGGGTCCGCCACGTGGCATGCCACGTGGTACCACGTGGCATCCACGTGGATGCTGACGTGGAAATCAACAAATATTTCCAAGCAAAATCGAACTCGAGACCTTGAGGGTGAAACCTTAAGGAACCCACAAGAACCAACTGTGCTATGGGCATAGTTGTTATATATTATGGTTATTAATTCTATTTAAGCCATTTTTGTTCAGGTCCAGGTTCATATAAGTTAATGGTTCAAAAAGGGATGAAAAAGGTTCAAATAAAAAGGTTTAAATATAAAAGGCCAGTACCGTTGGACTCGTAATTTCGTGCTCTTTCCAATGGTGTGATCGAGGAATATTAACGACTTCGTTTGAACCTCGATAAATGTGAAAACGTCATGGACTTTACTTGGCTATTGTATGTTACGTGCTAAATGCTTATGTGTATTGGGATCGGGGGTAACGTTTCTAACCATGTGATGCGATGGTTTATGGGATCGGGGGTAACGTTCCTACCCAATTGTTAATACTTGTTGGATCGATGGACACGTTCCGTTCCCACGCTTGTTTTGGTTACATTTGCATGCTAGCTTGTATGATAGTGCATTTAATGTCCTGCCATGTTTACATTAATCACAGTAATTGTTATAAGCTTTGATATTCGTGTCTTAAACCTATGACTCTCACCAATAATTTTGTTGACGTATTTAAGCATCATTTTCAGGTGAGCATCATGAGGATGTTAAGATTAGGAAGCGTGGCTAGAGAGACCGTAGGCTTGCATGCAGAGTTTAATCTCCTAGTTTATTTCTCGTTTGTTTGAATATTGAATGTTTAATTGGTTTGAGCTGCTTAGTCTTGTTTTGGTTGTATTGCATGTCTTGGTATTGAAGTGAACCCCTTTTTTTTCAATACAAGACGCCGAATATCTTTTATGTTTGATTTGGTATTTTCATGACACTTTGTGTCCCTTATGTTCCGTTTAGTTTGTGTAATTTTATCTATTGTGACACCATTGTGTTGTGATGATATCCATTCTTGTTACGCCTTGTGTTTCCGCCTTGGCGGGGTGTGACACTGGGTGACCTTACAGAGGAAGAGGTTTGGACAAATCAAAGGGGTAACCATCTCTTTCAGGATTATTCCAATCAAGCCTATCTGTTAATGCATTGAAACACTCTTGGAAGTGGTACTTTAGTTCGATGCTGCTAGAAAACATGCCTTTTAACAGCTCATAGGTAGGTCCTAACAAGATATCTTGAGTAAGATTATCAATTTTGAGTAAATTCAATACATACTTAGAGAAGTCAATCGGAGTGGCCATGAGGTCATCGAATGTGAGAGGATCCTTTGTAGCAGAGACCATTTGATTGAACCAAGGATGTTCAGGTTGATCAAGTACAACCTGACGCTTGTTCCATTCCAGATCAGGAGTAGGAGGCCTTGGAGGTTGCGTGAACCATTCTGGATTCAGAATCTTGGCTGTCTTGGGTTCAGAAGCATCTTGTGGTTGATCATCATCATGAACCACATCATCACCCGCATCATCCATAACTACCT
>BQNB010096979.1:0-25496 GCA_026074375.1 Tanacetum coccineum | reverse complement strand
GGACTTTGACTTTGTCTTTTTCTGTTCACAGTCTTTTCCATTCCGAGTCCGGTTTTGTCGTCTTGGCTTTGTTTTTCGTCCTTTTCTTCGTTATCTGTTCCTGCACAACACAATTAGCAAAACAAGCATATATTTGGCATTTTAAGTCCGTTTTAGCTTGTTTTTAAAGGTAAAAGGTATGTGTAATTAAGCACATACCACGGCAAAAACTCAATATTCATATAGGTGGTTCCTTTTTATACATGCTCCTGCTAAGCATCTTTTTAGAGAAATTAACCATTGAGAAGTAAAGTCTTCATCTTCTTTTTCAGCAGGTTCCAAGCACATCTTTAGGATGATATGTAAATACATGTGCTTCAGTTCACTGAACGTTCAGCTTTCCACATTGTACTCAGCTCCCAAGTTTTCTCACGAGGAAGTTGGGTGTCCTAGCATTCAGTGACTAAGTTGGACTTTAGACCCATCCCTTCAACACACTTTATAACCAAGTCTCTATCTAGTCTATTCGTCAAGTGATCAGCTAAGTTTTGTTGAGACCTCACAAACTCTATATATACCACCCCATTTATTGTAAGTTTGCGAAACATGCTATGTCTGACACCTAAGTGTCTAGACTTTCTATTGGACATTTGGCTATAAGCCTTTGCCAATGTAGCATCACTATCACAATGGATAGATATAGGTGCTATAGATTTGGACCACAATGAAATCTCAAGGATCAGGTTTCTCAATCATCCAGCTTCCTAATCAGCAGCTGCTAAAGCCACAAACTCAGAATCCATTATTGAACTGGTGATGCAAGTTTGTTTCTTGGATGCCCAAGAAATTACACCTCCACCAAGCAGGAATACACAACCACTAATAGACGAATTATATTTCAATATTGCTGATCCAACTTGCATCAGAGTATCCTTCTAAGACTGAAGGATAACCAATATATATCAAACTATAAGCCATAGTTTTCTTCAAATACTTCAGTACCCTCTAAATTGCTTTCCAGTGCTAAGTACCAGGATTACTAGTGTACCTACTCAGTTTACCTACTGCAAAAGCAATATCAGGCCTTATACAAGTCATGGCATACATCAGACAGCCAATCACCCTAGAATACTCAAGTTGAGATATGGATTGACCATTATTGGGCATCATCTTCTCACTTGTATCCATAGGAGTACTCACTGGAGTACAATCAACGTAATTAAATATTTTTAGTACCTTCTTAATATAATAAGATTGAGAAATTGTTATTCCATTACTTTTATGTTTAATCCTTATACCAAGGATAACATTAGCCTCCCCCATGTCCTTCATGGAGAACCTTGATGACCAGAATTCCTTTCTCAGGTCAACCTGAACTTAGTCAGTGCCAAAGATCAGCATGTCGTCAACATATAGACAAATGATGACTCCTTTACTAGATTCATCAAATTTGCTATATACATATTTTTTTAGCTTGGTTAAGTAAATAACCACTATACAAAACTACTTCATCAAACTTTTGATGTCATTGCTTATGTGTCTGCTTCAGTCCATATAAAGACTTAATTAGTTTACACACCTCGTTTTCATTGCCATGCATGATGAAGCCCTAAGGTTGGTTCATATAGCCATCCTCATCCAATTCACCATTCAAGAAAGTTGTCTTCATATCCGTCTGATGAATAATCAGATTGTGAATTGATGCTAAAGCAATTAGCAGTCTTTTGTTACTAATACGTGTCATTGGAGCATAAGTATCAAAGTAGTTTATCCTTGACTTCTGTTTAAAGCCTTGAATGACTAGTCTCGCTTTAAACTTTTCAATAGTTCCATCTACATTCAAATTTCTTTTGAAGATCCATTTGCAACCCAGAGGTTTGCAACCTGGAGGAAGATAAGCCAACACCCAAGTGTTGTTGACCATGATGGAATCTATTGCATCATTAATTGCTTCTTGTCAGAAAGCAACATCCTGAGACTTCACTGCTTCATCAATTGTCTTGGGGTCATCCTCTACATTAAAGCAATAGGAGTGTTCATCAGAGACCTCATCTCTTGTTCCGTCAATTAAGTATAATTGAAATTTAGGTGCAAAGTTCTTTAGAGTCATATTCCTTTTGCTTTTTCTAAGCTCAAGTTCAGGTTGTTGAACCACCACAACCTCTTCAGTGACCTTTTGAGGGACCACTAAACCACCAATGTCTTCAGTTCCATTTATTAGGTACCTTTAACTTGGTCTAGGGACTGATGAGAATCTATTCTCATCAAAGATAGCATCCTTTGTTTAATTATTGAATTAAAACTGATTCATTAGGTTCAATAACATATAACTTAAAAGCCTTTGAGTGCTCAGCATATCCAACAAAGATGAATTTAATGCCTCTTTCAGCCTAAGTTTTTAGCTTTAAATCAGGGAGTCTTACAACTGCCCTACAACCCCAAATCTTGAGGTAGTCCAGGTATGATTTCTTTTTAGCCTAGAGTTCTTAAGGGGCAATCCTGTTTCTTTTGTTAGGAACCCTATTTAATAAATAGAGAACTGTTAACATAGTTTCACCCCAGAACCCTTGACTCAGTCTTGAGTAGGACAACATGAAATTAGCCATTTCTTTTAGTACTCTATTTTTCCTTTCAGATATATTATTTTGTTGTGGATTATAGAGAGCAGTCGTTTCATGAATAATACCAATAGACTAAAATACAGAGTATCCATATACTTACCTCCCATATCAGTCCTGAGTCTTGTCTTAAATCTTTTGATTAAGGACTCTTGTTGTAATTCAACTTCAGCTTTGAATACCTTGAATTTATCTAATGCTTCATCTTTAGTATGTAACAAATAAACATAACAAGACCTAGAAGCATCACAATAAACGTCACAAAGTATTTCTTATTCCCTAATGAGGAGGTATCATGAAAATCACACAAATCACTATGGATCAGCTCCAAAACTTCAGTTTCACGTTTTACATTTTAAAATGGTTTCATAGTAATTTTGGTCAGCATCCAAGTCTTACACTTTTCAGTGTCCATGTCAAAATATGAGATTAACCCATCCTTAAATATATCTTGCATCCTCTTAAAGTGGACATGGCCTAGTCTAACATGCCATAAGATTGAATCATTCAGTTTAGAGGTTGACATAAAGGTTGAACCAATATTATCATTAATGATATGTAAATATATGTGCTTCAGTTCACTGAACGTTCATCTTTCCACATTGAACTCAGCTCCCAAGTTTCCTCAGGAGGGAGTTGGGCGTCCTAGCATTCAATGACTAAGTTGGACTTTAAACCCTACCTTCAGCAGACTTTATAACCAAGTCTCTAGCCGGTCCCTTCATCAAATGATCAGCTAGGTTTTGTTGAGACCTAACAAACTCTATAGATACCACCTCATTCATGATAAGTTCACGAATCATGTTATGCTTGACACCTAAGTGTCTAGACTTCCCATTGTACATTTGGCTATAAATCCTTTACCAATGTAGCAGTACTATCACAACTAATAGATATAGGTGCTATAGGCTTGGAGCATAATGGAAACTCAAGGATCAGGTTTCTCAACCGTTCAACTTCCTTACCAGCAGCTACTAAAGCCACAAACTCATATTTCATTGTTGAACTGGTGATGCAAGTTTTTTTCTTGGATGCCTAAGAAATTAGATCTCCATCAAGCAGGAATACCCAGCCACTGGTAGACGAATTATCTTCAATATTGCTGATCCAACATGCATTAGAGTATCCTTTTAAGAATGAAGGATAACGAGTTAATATCAAACTATAATCCATAGTTTTTTTAAATACTACAGTACCCTCTGAATTGCTTATCAGTGCTGAGTACCAGGATTACTAGTGTACCTATTCAGTTTACCTACTACAAAAGCAATATAAGGCCTTGTACAAGTCATGACATACATCAAGTAACCAATCACCCTAGAATACTCAAGTTGAGATACGACATAACCATTATTGGGCATCAGCTTCTCACGTGTATCCATAAGAGTACTCACTAGAGTACAATCAAAGTAATTAAATTTCTTCAGTACCTTCTCAATATAATGAGACTAAGATATTGTTATTCCATTACTTTCATGTTTAACCCTTATATTAAGGATAATATCAGCCTTCCCTATGTCCTTTATAGAGAACCTTGATGACAAAAATTCCTTTGTCAGGTCAACCTAAACTTAGGCAGTGCCAAAGATCAGCATGTCATCAACATATAGACAAATAATGACTCCTTTACTAGATTCGTCAAATTTGTTATAAACGAATTTGTCAACTTGGTTAAGTAAATAACCACTAGACAAAACTACTTCATCAAACTTTTGATGCCATTTCTTATGTGCCTGCTTCAGTCCATATAAAGACTTAATCAGTTTACACACTTTGTTTTCATTGCCAGGCATGATAAAGCCTTAGGTTGGTTCATATAGACCTGCTCATCTAATTCACCATTCAAGAAAGCTATCTTCACATCCATCTGATGAATAATTAGATCGTGAATTGATGCCAAAGCAATCAGTAGTCTTATGGTAATGATACGTGCCACTGGAGCATAAGTATCAAAGTAGTTTATCCTTGACTTATGTCTAAAGCCCTAAATGACTAGTCTAGCCTTAAAATTTTCAATAGTTCCATCTACCTTTAGTTTTTTTTGAAGATCCATTTGCAACCAAGAGGTTTACAACCTGGTGGTAGATTAGCGAACACCCAAGTGTTGTTGCCTATGATTGAATCCATTTCATTATTAATTACTTCTTTCTAGAAAGCAACATCTTGAGACTTCATTTCTTCATCAAATGTCTTGGGGTCATCCTCGACATTAAAGAAATAGGAGTGTTCATCAGAGACCTCATCCCTTGCTTCTTTAATTAAGTATAATTAAAATTCAGGTGCAAAGTTCTTTAGAGTCCTATTCCTTTTACTGTTTAAGCTCAGGTTCAGGTTGTTGAACCACAACCTCTTCAGTGACCATTTCTGAGACCACTGAACCACAATGTCTTCAGATCCATTTATCAGATACCTCTGACTTGGTCTAGAGACTGATGAGAATCTATTCTCATCGAAGATAGCATCCCTTGATTCAATTATTGAGTTAATTAAAACTGATTCATTAGGTTCAATAACATATAACCTAAAAGCCTTTGAATGCTCAACATATCCAATAAAGATGCATTTAATGTCTCTTTCTTCTAAAGTTTTTAGCTTTGGATCAGGGAGTCTTACAACTGCACTACAACCCCAAACCCTGAGGTAGTTCAGGTTCGGTTTCTTTTTATTTTAGAGTTCATAAGGGGTAATCCTGTTTCTTTTGTTAGGAACCATATTTAACGAATAATAACATAGTTTCACCCCGAAACTCTTGACTCGGTCCTGAATAGGACAACATGAAATCAACCATTTGTTTTAGTACTCTATTTTCCCTTTTAGATATACCATTTTGTTGTAGAGTATAGAGAGCAGTCGTTTCATGGATAATACTAACATACTGAAAATATAGAGTATCCATGTACACACCTCCCCTATCAGTCCTAAGTCTTGTCTTGAATCTTTTGATTAGGGATCCTTGTTGCAATTCAACTTCAATTGTGAATACCTTGAATTTATCTAATGTTTCATCTTTAGTATGTAACAAATAAACATAACAAAACCTAGAAGCATCACAATAAACGTCACAAAGTATTTCTTATTCTCTAATGAGGGGGTAGCATGAAAATCATATAAATCACTATAGATCAGCTCCAAAACTTTAGTTTCACGTTTTTTATTTTGAAATGGTTTCTTAGTAATTTTGGTCAGCATGCAAGTCTTATACTTTTTAGTGTCCATGTCAAAAGCCGGGATTAACCCATCTTTAGACATATCTTGCATCCTCTTAAAGTGGACTTGGCCCAACCTAGCATGCCATAAGATTGAATCATTCAGTTTAGAGGTTGACCTAAAAGCTGAACCAATATTATCATTAATAACATTAAGCCTCCGTGTCAAAATAAAATAAGGAAACATCTAATCTAATACTAATAGCATTAAAGTAGATATTATTATAAATAGAATATAAAGTACTACTGCTATAATAAATTTAATATATTTTATTTATAAGTAATAACTTTGTATATAATAATACTAGCAGGCTACCGACGCGATGCGGTGGCGAGTACTCAATGATTAACCAGAGAAAAACAAAAAGAAAATAATCTTGATCAGTCCCGGTTCACTCATTTTTATAGGTTTCGGCCGGTTCTCTCTGGTTTATTTTCAGACGGCTTTTACTTGCTAGCAAAACCGGTGGCCACTCATGTTCCCACTTGAACCCGTTGGTCTAATCCGGTTTTTAAAACTATATGTATCAACATATAAATTGTATGAAGCAAGGCTGTCAAACTCGCGAGTTTACACGTAAGATCGTACGATCTTACGTCCACTATAAAGAAGATTCTTAGAGAACGTGAGTAAGATCGCTTCAGAGGAAGGATCGCAAGTATATCGAAAAACTCCGTGTAAGATCGATAGGATCGCGTGTCGATAACTAGTTACCAATACCACAGTTATCTAACTTACTTGACCTAGCCATACTTACTAGCCCCATTACTTTTTAGCCCAAAAAAGGACAATACAGGTCTGCTTATCATCAGTACTAAGTAGATTTGACCGACATCCGTAGAATTTTTAATCAGTAAACCTAATAAATACTACTTTCCCCAAATTTGAAATATACATGAAACAAATTAGGGGTTCTTCTATCAATGTACTATGTTTACCATTAACAGAAAAATTTTTCCTTACAGTAAGTTTGGTGTGTTTTTTCTTAGCCTTTTTATAGTTTAACTATTAACCTTTAAGTTTTTAATTTCAATATGCTTAATTGTAGTTGAAACAATGAAGTACTTTGTTTTGAAACATTTATTACGTATGTTATGTAATTTTATTCCGCTAAATTGTGAATGTGACGATTGAAATGTGACTTTTTGTGTTTTAATTTTACTTTGGTATTTGAAATTTAAACTTTGATATTTTCAAGAGGATATTATATAAATTTATATTTGATGATGAGTAGAAATAAAAAGAGTTTGACTCGTTTATCCGTTGCTTACAGAACATGATAAATTGATAGGATCTTACGATCTCGATCTTGCAAAGACAAAAACGATCCCAGGAGAGATCGCGATCTTAACAGCCTTGATATGAAGCTTTGTGTGTTTTATTAGTTTGTATAGTGTGTATAATAACATGTATTTTTTATTTTAGGAGTTTTTTAAAATAACATTAATTAGTGTGGATTAATCGGTTTTTTAAGAATAATATTAAATGTGTTGACCAATCAATAAGTTTGTGTTTGTGCATTAGTTAATTGTACATATTACATACATATTTGTATTTATAAGTAATTAGGTGTTTTAATAAAAGTATTATATTGATTGTGTATTAAAAAGTTATACAATATGTTTCATTGTTTGTATGTTGTTTGCATTAAAGTGTATGTAATATAATTTTTGTTATTGTATGCATTAAAGCTTGTACACTATGAATGAAAACTTGAATTACTTAATTTTTTTTGCATTAAATGCGAAGGATACATTTGTGCTTTATATGTAGTAAATATGACATGTTTACTTGTGATTCGTGTGTGTAGCATGCTAGTAATATACAATAATTACACGTAGAGCATATTATTGTAACCGTTATCTTACAATCTGAAAGATCAAAATCTTCCATTGTTGGATGAGTAGCTAGACTATCGATTGCCATTTTTTTTATGGATCACTGATGGGCATGAAAGTCTATATTAAAAGGATTGTACATTTCGTTTGGCGTATGTTATACAAGAGTTATTGAATTTCATCATATATCTATCTGGTCATATGAAGGTTTTAAGAACGTTAATCAATTGTCTAACACCGAATCGGCAGTGGTGGTGTTGGTATGACAAAGGTAGTGGCCGGACTAAAAGTTGGTGTAGTTCATGGTTGTACTCATCTTCCAAAGTTCAACAAGACTGGGCAAACACTATGAAAATAGATTTGTTTAAACAAATCTATTTCTTTTGCAAAGAAAAACATTTATTTACACATTTAACTTCGCAATATATCTAGCACCACACTCCTTCGTGTCGTCGCCCTATTTGTGGTTCCTTGCTATTTTTAGAATATGTTTTCTTTTATTTCGTCACTTTTATGTGGTGGTACGTACACAATGATGGTGGATGAGGTGATGGTGTAAAGGGTAATGATAGGTGAGGCAAAAGAAAGAGGTGTAGCAGAAGATGTATACCTAAAACCCTACATACCTCAAATAGTTTTAGGCCCACTTCACTTATCGCATTTCCCTAGGAACGACCACCTTATTGCTATATCACCTCCGTCCACTTCCTGCCGGAATATTCTCTGCCATATGCATTCATTTTTGGGTGCTACTATTGGTACCCCCCTGGCCCACTAAATAGTGCCAAAAAGTACGAAAGATTCCTTTTGTACCCCCTTTTTTACAGTGCAACGCAGTTTTTTATCAGTTTCTGTTCCGTAAATTTTGACAGTTTCATACTTTTGACCTGTTAAACTTTATATTTTTCGTTCCGTTTTTTCCGTGTCACAGTTTTATAACATATACAAAATTATAAAAATACAAAAAAATAAAATACAAAAAAAAAAAATTAATGCCCACAACAACGCGCGAAAAATTAACGCCCGCAGCAACGCGCGGTTAATCTTGCTTGTTGATACATATGAGCTAGCTTTTGTTTATTTAATTTTTAGAGGTTTATTCTAACATGTGTATCATTTATTTTACATAATTTTGTAAATGTATTTTACTAATTTGGACTCACAAACTCTAGGATGGTATGTACACGCACATGCAGCTAGATCGAAAATCATTTCAGATTTATTGATAAATGATAATGTGTGTGTTATATTCGGGTAACAACACATTTATTAGACTGCTCCTAATGGTGGCTTCTTTCACGCAGTGCCCTCCTTTAACGGGTTAAGGGGGTGTTTGGGGTTGCTTATTGAAAATAGATTATGCGTTTTGAAAATGGGTAAACAGATAATCAGCTTTTACAAAACGTGATTTTGAAATATAGTGTTTGGATTTGATTATGTTGTTTTAGAGTTTGGCAAAATAAATTATACCACAAGTTAACTCATGAAATGACAAAAGTGGAGAATATAATATACTAACAAGGACACGTGGAAGTTAAATGAGTGGGTTAAATAGCAATTGAATATAAAAGTTGACTCACGTTGAGACTCCTTACCTGCTGCTGCAAAACTCCGTTTTCAGGTCCTTATAACGTGAATAAACATTTTTTAACAAATACTTACCAAACACTCAAAAGTGGTATTTGCGTTTGGCAAACGCAAATAAGCAAATAATATGTAACAAAACGCAATGCCAAATACCCACTAAGCCTGTTACTCCCTAACCACGTTTGAGAATACCTCTATTGGAAGTGGTTTTATCATGCACATGAAAAGACAATCTTTTGTTTGTGTGTATGTGTGAGCGTATTATAAGTATTTTTGTGTTTAAATAAGATATATTTATATACGGAGTAGTTAGTTTGGTGATCATCACTATAAATGCAGGGTGATTGATTTGGCGATTGAATAAATGATATTTTTTCCGTCTCATAATTATTGTCCACTAACAAAAAACACGCAGTTTAAAAAACCATCATCATTACAATTTTCTTTCTCTTACTTTTTGCATAATGATAATTTTACCATTAACCAATTAATTTATAATTTCTTTAAAGTTTGTGATTATTACCTCAAGTAAAAATGATATGATAAACTTAATCCGACTAACCTATCAATTTTTACAAATGAACAATTAATTTGAAAAAAAACATATACTATAATTTTGAGACAGAGATAGTAATGCGTATTAGATGGATTAGACCCAAAGTCCACAAATCAGGCTTGGGCCTAATCTATCTAATAAATTAGTTATGATTTTATTCCGTTAATGTTTTTTTCTAGTTTACTACTCCGGTCCGAGCTTTCGCAATTTCGTCACTCGGACTGCGGGGGAGTATTAGATGGATTAGGCCCAAGCCCGATTTGTGGGCTATGGGTCTATTAGGGTTAGGTTTATGCATTTGTACTCTATAAATAGTGATTAATAATAAAGTTATACTCATGGGGTTTTCATTGTCTAACAATATGTAGCCAAGTTGGCAATAATTATAATTTTATGTACACAAGCCACTAGGGGTGTGCACGGTTCGGTTTGGGTCGGTTTTTGGCTAAAACCGAAATCAAACCGAAATATTCGGTTTTTATAAAACCAAAAACCAAAACCGCTCGGTTCTTGGCGGTTTGGGCTTTTTGGTTTTTTCGGTTCAGTTTTTTGGTTTTTTTGGTTTCAAACCGTTTATATTTAGTTGTGGCCAATTTATATTAATAAACTTATTTTACGTAGAAAATTGGTTTTTTTTGCAATATGAGCCTAATAATGTTTAGCAAAATTTCTACAATTATACTCATATAAATGAGACACACACACACATGCAAGTGAAAATACACATAGTATGATCATTGTCATATATGTAACGATATATTGTTAAATAAACACACATACATGACAAACACAAACACACACACACACACACACACACACACACACACACACACACACACACACATATATATATATACATTATATATAACAGGAGGCATTTGATCATTTTATGCCACGTTCAGTTATCCTTAAATCCATGCCATCACTATTTTTTAATTTTTTTTGGTAAATTCGGTTTTTTTTAAATTTCGGTTTTTAAAAAAATACCAAACTATGTCACTTGGAAGATTCGAACCTGGGTCTGTTAATTCAGAAACAAACACCTCAACCAATGGACCAAGCCAGAAGTTGTGATAGAAAATTTAAAACAATAATGTCATGCTTAAAAAAATTCTCATATATATCAATTAGTTTCTAAAATTCCTGTAACCATATTAAAAGCAAATTCAATAACAAACCTCAAACCCTAATGGGAGTCGAAACATGTTATGAACAACACGCCAGTTTGTTTAAGAGGTATGACCCATGTCAAATATTATATGCATGTTCATACATATTATGATTTGCTAATGTTGTACACAAAAGTAGCTAATCAAAGCAGGGTTTATCTCATTGACAAGGGATTCAAGTGAGTAGGCTTTGGTGCTTATATTTAGGTTTGTGATCACATAAGTGGGAAGCTTAAGAAGGATCTTCAATCCCAAAAAAGCCATGTGCTCATATTTTTGGATCTTTGTTGTTTGTGGTTTGAACCTCTGAAGCGAGTGCTGACCTACCTTCAACTTTTTCACTTTGCAGAATCATCTTGATCTTCATGCAGTTTTGTGGCTGGAAGCTTAACTAAGTAAATGGCCACAAACATTCATTGTTGTTTCTCATGCGGAGGGATTTCGGTAGTTGTATCTTTTTATTTGTTAGTAAGCCTGATGTAGATGGATGGACTTTGCACCCAATGTCACGTATACTCAAATGGTCCATATCCTTTACTTTGCACCCAATTAGGAAACTCATCAAACATCTGATAAATGATGATTCCATTTATATGTTCTCTGTAGGTTGCAACGATTAAGGTAATGAGAGGGAAAGAATCATTAGGATTTTAGGTTTCATTAGGATTAAGATACCCAACTTATTCAAAAATCATACATACAAACACGCACCGGTTATTATTTTTTAAAGATTTAAGGTTATGATTTGTATAAAGTTTTGATTTTAATTAATGGGTTTGTAAAGAGTATTTTGTAATCATTTATGAAGTTTTTCTCTTATGTGATTTACCAGGTCTCCATCATTCATTATTCATCCATAATGCTTAGAATCTCAAATCTTTTTCTAGCACAAAGTTATGTTATCTAAATTCGTGTTAGGTTCTGAAAGATGCAACAGCTTCTTGGAAATATATACAAATCTGTATGCGAGAATGAAAAATTGGCTTATGTAAGGAAAAAGTAAATCCTCTATTATCCTTATAAAAGAGACCTTCAAGTCTACTTTGTTTTTATAAAATATAATATGATTTCAGAATTGAAGAAATGATAGATGAGGGTGTGCTTCATGCATGAGCTCCTTTTGTTGCTCGAACACAGTAATTTAATTGCTAGCAAAAATTTATATACATAATGAATCACTAACAAATTTGTTTATGTTTGTTTAAAAATAAAGGTGCCAGAATGGACGACCTGCCATAACAGGCTGAAACGAGTAATTTTTAGTACATGTCAAAACAGGTTGACCCGCAAACACTTATTTTTTCTGTCTTTTATTAAGATATACATGTATTACAATCGACCATTTGTGATTAAAGAAACATAAATATCTTGACATGTAAATGAATCTTTGGATAGGACGTTTTAGGCGACTTTTAACAAGTTTGACCCGTTCCCCTTATGGCTAAATTTTTTATTTGACCCATTTGACTATTTGAGAAAAAAAAACACGCCCAATTATAATATGGGAGAATATGTAGCATACCCGATGCTTCACGTTGCGGGATTATGTCTTCTTTCTCAAGTGGAGGCTCTCTAAACGAACAACATAGCCATAGTAAATAAATGAGATCATACATGAATCACGTCATCATGTTCTTAAAGGATGGCTTAAACTAAACACATATTAGTTCTTTTGAAAATGCCTTGACAACACTTATTTCATATGCTAGATAAAAGGATTAGCCGGTACTCAATGCTACATATTCTTCATTCATTTAGACTTTCATGTATGTTTCCTGTATATTCAACCTCTTATGTACACAATATTTATGGTTTGTACGTTCACGTTTACAAACACATGAATTTGTAAATGCTTGTGCGTATTGATATTCATATCTTTTTTTGGGGGTAAAGAAATAAAAAGGTTAGTTGTCTATGTCGTCAGGAACATCAGGTGTTGCAGTCGTTGGTCTTCTAGGAGCTGTAAGAGCACAAAAGCGCAAGCTGATAAATGTTGTCAAATGAGATGATCAAACATGCACTTGGCAGTGGAGTTAGGGGTTACAACTTCATGTGTAAATGTTGTGAAAGTAAGATAGAACAAACAAGATTATGAGACGCTGGTGTTTCATTCTACTTGGAGGTAGAGCTATGGAGAATCTGGTCAGAGGAGGATTTATACAGGTAATTCTTAAATGTATTCTTATGCATTCTTGATAAAAAAGGGAAAATTCCCTAAAAGGTCTGAGTGCAAGGGTGCTAGTCACCTTCTCCCCCAAAAAACATTTTTAAGCCAAAAGAGTCCAGGGCGACTGTGCTTTGGGGCAACCTCACCACAACACGCCATGAGTCCTTTATTTAATTATTAAAGTACATTTCGGGTACGTATTTGTTATGTTTGTATAAATTTTTATGTATTGGGCAACTTGTACAATAAGGGCGACCGTATTTTGGGCAACTGGTTTTTTGGTCATTTTACATTTGTACTTTTACATAAAATAATATTATAGTACATGTTGCGACTTGTACTTTTAGGGCAACTTGCACTTTTGGGCGACTTAAAGTAGTTTGTATTTTTTAAAACTAAAAGATTTCATTTTTTATACCTATTTTTTATACCTGATACTAATATTAGACACTAATATTATTAAAACACACACCACACACAACAACACACACAACAACACACACTAAAACATACACAACGACACACACAACCTCATGATGAACAACCACCCAACACCTGTTCTTCTTCCTCCTGATTGTTCTTCATCAGATGAACAGAAACTTTAATCCTTTTAACCAATCCATCCATAACACTAATATAAATCGAGAATCTAAATCCATATTCAAATCACAATGTCTGATTTGTACGATGTCAAAATCAGTGTTAGGTCAAGTGTTAAGTTGCTCCAAGAAATTAAAGGTCTTTTGTCAATGAATCCGAATCGTGAAAACTTATTTAGGGATACTGTTTTTGGGCCGTGGTTGGATATTCAGTCTCACAAAAATGATAGACATATGATGCATTATGTTTTTCTACATCAGGTATCTGTCCCTAACCTTCGACATGATTGTCCTCCAATTATATTCCATATAGAGGATCATTGGTTAGAGTTTGGACGGAAAGAATTTTGTTTGATTACTGGGTTTCGATTTGGCCACTTCTTTGAAAAACATGGTGCAATGAGTACTTTTTTTGATCGATATTTTTTAGAAAATAAAACAAGAAAAGGTTTCAAGAAAATAAATGGGTTTGATCTTTTGAATGTTCTTAAAGATAAGAAAACTTTGGTAAATATGTTGGATGAAGATGCTGTTCGTTTGTGTTTGCTGATTGCCAGTGAATTAGTTTTTATAGGTAAAAAGAAAAGGAATTTCTTGACGAAACATATAATGTGGTTGGTGGATGATTTAGATGCTTGGAATGCTTTTCCTTGGGGTGAATACATGTGGGAGAAATTTTATAATAGGACTGTAAATGTGGTTTCTAGACATACCAAACATCATTTGGCTCAGCTGAAGAAGAACCCAAATTTCAATGCCACATACAATTTATACGGGTTTGCTTGGGCATTCAAGGTTAGACAATTATTTACTGTTAATTTTTGTTTAAAAGTAAACTAACTTATGTTTTGTATATAATGCTTTGCATGGTTTACTAGGAAAGATTTCAGGAAAGTGGAAATTAGGTATCATAATCTTATACAAGGCCTACTTAACCTAACAATTTTGTCAAAAAACAGATTCTAACCAATACTTAAAAAACACAATTTCTATACAATAACCTAATTATTTTGCTATATATACGGATTTTGGAGAGTTACCCCAACAGTAAAAAATGGTGGTCTAAAAAGGCGAACGTGATCACACGTGGTCTTGCTTGGTCAAAGGTTACAATGTTTGAGAAATCAGATTATGAAGAACTATTTAGACCGGTAAACACAAAAGTCAAAAACTTTATTTGACATAATTCATTTGTTTTTCCATCATGTTGTACGTGAACAATATTTATATTTTTTTCTAGATGTCAAATCTAAATGTGCCCCTAATTGCAAGTCCTAAAGAGATGAGTCATGCATGGTTTAAGGATAATGCTGAGTTTATTAAAGGCTTGGATGCTCAAGACGGTATATTTCTTCAAGATGACCAATGTAGAGAAAAAAGTATGGAACAACATAACAGAATGTGTGGTGACACTAAAGATGGTACTTTTATTCACAGGGTTGTTGGAAAAATCTGTCCTAAAATGAATCGAATGTCAGTTGATGATGGGGATGATGTTTTGGATTCTCAGTCAGATGATGGGGATGGTGTTTTGGATTTACAAACAAAAGATGTTATTGAAGAAGCGTCAATGCTTCCAACCATGTTGTCAAATAGTCCACAAGCGGGAAATGCTGCAATATCTGAATTTTTTGCTGAATTTGATGCTCTTAAAAAGGAAGTTTTGTTGATAAAGCAACATAAAGATGATGAGTTTTATGAATTGACAAAAATATTTTCAAAGTTAGAGACTTCTGAAACTTTTGTTAAGTTTAAAAAATTACTTACAAATGATTTGTGTACCAAAAATAAATCAAGCGATTGCAACCCCAAAAAGTCTGATGGTGGCGTGTCTATTGAAGAGAAGCCAAACTTTTCTTCCCATCATAATGATAGTTCAAATCATATTGGTGGTGTATCTAGTGAGGCAAAGGTTAGCATGCTTCATCCTGTTCTGATTTTATTGTATAGCAGGCTTGTTCCTGAAATGTTTTACTTGTAAATGATAAATTAAAAGACCAAACATTGACTGGTTTAATTAAATAGCAGGCATAATCCTCTTTGTTAATACAAATAATGTCTAAAAACGTTATTTATATTTTTTGACCTCTCGATGTTTTGATAATAACAAAATGTGAAAACGTTTAGGATAAAATTAAACGTTTATAAATTACTAACCGTTAAATTCCATTTCTATTATTAATCACTTAAGGTATGGATAAACAAATCATTAAACATGATTAGTGATCAAGAAAATATTTTTTGTCCCAAACCTTACATTTTTACAAAAGTGTTTTTTACAAAAATATAAACACAAAATAATTATTTATAAAAGAAATGTTTTATTAAATTAATTAATTTAAAATCAGATTCCCCCCCCCTAAAATAGAAGGTTCTAAAACAGATAACACCTTCCTTACAAAAAGACAAAAAGGGGAGTGTAGTCTATGGCGGCCCCCAAATATATATAAGGGACCGCCGTCAGTACAACGGCTCTTTTTTTGTGCCTATAAATACTTGGCCACCTCATCTGAAAAACAGAACCTCTTACAACGAATTTTTTTAGATCTGATATTCTCTCTTCTTTCTATCTTTCTAAAACACATATCTTGTTCACTAACATATCTTGATCTTGTTTTCAAGTGATGAATTCTTTCTTCCTCCCTTCTTCTTCTAATCAAGTGCAAGAGAAGAACAATCGTATTCTTCTACATATGCTTTGTTATCAAGTGATCTCTCTCTTCCTCCTCAAGATCACATATCTTCATTACATTTACTTTGTGTTGTTGTGTAAATTGGATTGAGTGTTGATCCAATAGTGTAAATTGTGTATTGGTGTGATTTAGATTGTGTGTCAATCCAAAGGTATATATATCTTGTGAGTGTATAAAGACTTTGTGAAGTCTTAGATTGGTTCTAGCTAAGATTAGGACTTGACATCTAGCTTAGTGTCGGAAAAGAAAGTAAGCGACGTGTAAACGGTTTTCTCCGCCTAAAGGGAGCTTGTTGACATAGTGAAATCTCGAGTGGAGTACTCGGGGAGTGGAGTAGGAACGAAGAGGTGCTTCGTTGCCGAACCACTATAAATCTTGGTGTCTTGGTTTGATCATTTCTTTCTCTATCTCTTTAGTGTTATTGTTTACTTAGTTCATTATATTAGATATTTTAGTTGTGATTCATATTGTTGATTGATTGACATACAACTCGAATCTAACAATTTTCTAAGCAAAGTTTTAAAATGACAAATTAACCAGTAAACTATTCAACCCCCCCTTCTAGTTTCCTACAATTGGTATCAGAGCAAGGTCACTCAAGATCTTTAAAATATATTGTATTTTAAAGCTTGGATCGATCTATGGATTCCGACAAATATCTAGAAGGGCAATCTATGCAAAGACCACCACTTTTTGAAAGTGATAGTTTTATTTATTGGAAAAATAGATTCGAGACATATGTTAAATCAAAAGATCTAGATCTTTGGCATGTTATTACAAATGGTGATTTTCAACCTATTATTCAAAATCCGGAAACCAAACTTGATGAGGTTGTCCCTTTTGAAAATCAAACCGATGATCTTAAAAGAAGGCTTGCGAAAAACAATGAAGCCAAAATGGTTATTTACAATGCTTTGCCTAGAAAAGAATATGAACGAATTTTCATGTGCAATACGGAAAAAGAAATTTAGAAAACTTTATTAATCACCCATCATGGTAATAACCAAGTCAAAGATAATAAGATCGACCTTTTGGTTCAACAATATGAATAATTTGCCATCTCCGAAGACGAATCTATAGATAGTGCATTTGCTAGATTTAATACTATTATCACTAGTCTTAAAGCTCTTGATGAAGGTTATTCTAGTAAGAACTACGTAAGGAAGTTTCTTAGGGCTCTACATCCTAAATGGAGAGCAAAAGTCACGGCGATTGAAGAGTCGAAAGACTTAACATCACTATCTCTTGATGAGCTCATTGGAAACCTCAAAGTCCATGAGATGATCATCAAGAAAGATTCTGAAATAGTCAAAGCAAAAGTTGAAAGGAAATATCTTGCTTTAAAGGCTAAGAAAGAATCTAGTGATGAAGAGTGTTCGACTTCCGGTAGTGAAGACGAAGAGTACGCCATGGCGGTAAGAGACTTCAAGAAGTTCTTTAAGAGAAGAGGTAGATTCGTAAGACAACCTCGGAACGACAAAAAGACCTTTCAAAGAAGCCGAGACGACAAAAACGGCAAAAGTGAAAGGAAGTGCTTTAGATGCGGAGATCCAAATCATCTTATTGGAGAATGTCCAAAGCCACCGAGAGACAAGAACCAAAGAGCATTCGTTGGAGGTTCTTGGAGTGATAGCGGTGAAGAGAATGATGAAAAGATCCAAGACGAGACATGTCTTGTAGCTCAAGCACCAAATGAGGTATGTTCTGAATCTTCTTACTTTAGTGATGAAAACTCATCAATTGATGATTTAGCTTTAGACAATGAATATGATAAATTATGCAAAATGAGTTTAAAGATAATCACTAAGAACAAAAGGTTAAAAGCTATTAGAAATAGTCTAGAAAATGAGCTTAGAGAATTAAAAGATAAATTATCCGTACTCGAGAAAAACAAGGGAGTTGATCTCGATTGTGCAAAGTGTCATACACTTAAAATTGAAAATGAAAAGCTTAAAGAAGAATCTACTAGATTAAACAAATTTGAAAAGAGTACACATTGCTTGAATAAAATGTTAAGTAATCAAAAACACTCCGGTGATAAATTAGGTTTGGGGTTTAATTCATTTGAAGCATCATCTAGTAGAACTAAGGAAATAAATTTTGTAAAAGCTCAAAAAAGACGTGTTCTGATGGAGGTCCCATAATTATGGGCGGCCCCCTTAATGTTCAGGCGGCCCCCAAAATAAATATGGGACCGCCACCAACAACTTCTGGTTCTGAGAGAAGTGTGTCTTTTCAAAAATCCATTTTGGGTCCTAGACCAAAACACATAATTATAAACGAAGTCAAAATTCCTATGGCTAGTGACAATGAAGTCAAACAATTTTATAAACCATTGACAAAGCCCGGAGTTGGATTTTCAAAAACCAATTTTAGATCAAAAACTCCACCTCCTAGAAGAGTCAATAATAATTATTCTCATCCTAAAACACCGCAACCAAAAAGACATGTTGGTTGACAAAACCAATCTCATGGCTTTCACTTAAGTTGGAACAACTTTCCATGTCAAAGTTACATGCCATGGGAAATGTGTCTTCCGTTCTCACACCCCAACCAATTGCATCAAATGCAAGGGATGTTTGGCACTAACAACTTTGGACCCATGAGATATTGGGGACCAAATGTTTGAGTTATTGTCTTATATAAATAGATATGCCTTGGAGTCGACTTGGAGCCCGACGAATGGATCAAGGATAGTGGATGCTCCAAGCACATGACGGGCAATCGAAAGCTCTTCTCCACTTACAAGGCATACAATGGAGGTAACGTCATTTTTGGTAGTAATCTTCGCGGTAACATCATTGGCAAAGGTACGATTTCTAATGACTCTCTCAAAATAGATAATGTAGAACATGTTGATAATTTAGGATTTAACTTGCTAAGTATAGGACAAATATGTGATAATAAATGTAGAGTAACTTTTTCTGAACATGATAGTGAAATCACTAAGGACGGTAAAGTCATAGGTAGAGGTATTAGGAAGAAAGGCTTGTATGTGATGAAATTAGGAAATAAGCCAAAAGACAAAATATGTCTTGCAACGATTGATGAAAACTCCACATTGTGGCATAGGAGATTAGGTCACGCTAATATGCGTCTCATTCAATCGTTAGCTTCTAAGGAATTAGTTAGAAACTTACCTAAGCTTAAGTTTGATCAACATTTTTGTGATGCTTGCAAAATTGGAAAACAAGCTCACGTTAGTCACAAAGCTAAGAACATAGTCTCAACGACTAGATGCTTAGAACTTCTCCACATGGATCTTTTTGGTCCATCCGCCGTACGGAGTTACGGAGGAAACCGCTACACCTTAGTCATAGTAGATGACTACTCTAGGTACACTTGGACTAGATTTCTTAAGGATAAAACCGAAGCTTTCGATCAATTCATGCTATCATCCAAAGGAGTCTGCCCCAAAAAGAAGGGGACCCAGGAAGCTTCACACTGCCATGTCTTATCGGACCCCTGGCAGTCAAGAACGCCTTAGCTGATTTAGGAGCAAGTATAAATCTCATGCCACACTCTCTCTTCTGACGATTAGGGATTTCTAAACTTAAACCAACCAAAATGAGTATTCAACTGGCCGATCGATCTATCAAATACCCCATCGGGGTCTGCGAGAATCTATTGGTGAAAGTAAGCAAGTTCATCTTCCCAGTTGACTTCGTAGTTTTGGAGATGGACGAAGATGAGCTAGTCCCGATCATTTTGGGACGGCCCTTCCTCGCCACGGCAAGAGCTGTAATTGACGTTCACGAAGGAAAATTGAGTCTAAGAGTCGGAAGTGAAACCGTCACCTTCAACATTGGGAAATCCATGAAATCCAAACACTCCCGTGACGATTACCTATACTGCGCCGATCACACCGCTAAGCTGGTCCAAGAACAATGGGTCAACACAGTAAATCATGACGGAAAATGGGCTGAAGAAGAAGAAGAGGAAGATTCTAACAAAGTGCATGCAGTTTCCTTCTACCCTAGGACAGAGCCGGTAGAGCCACTCGAATGGAAGGCCCCGGAGAATCGATTAAAACCATCATGCGTCAAACCACCCAAACTTGAACTAAAGGAATTACCCGAACACCTTGAGTACGCTTTCCTCCAGGAAAACAACCAACTCCCAGTGGTCATCTCATCCGCATTATCCACCGCCAAAAAATCCAGGCTTCTCGAGGTTCTTAAGAATCATAAAGGGGCGATCGCCTGGAGTATTGCGGATATTAAAGGGATCGACTCATCCTTCTGTACTCACAAAATTCTCATGGAAGACGAGTTCAAACCAAGTGTCCAACCTCAAAGACAAGTAAACCCCAACATCAAGGATGTAGTATAAAATGAAGTCATAAAGCTCCTTAACGCAGGATTAATCTACCCCATCTCCAACAGTCCTTGAGTGAGTCCGGTACTGGTTGTCCCAAAGAAGGGAGGGATGACCGTAGTAAAGAATGAGAAGGACAAGCTCATCTCGTCAAGGACGGTCACTGGATGGTGCGTGTGTATCGACTATCGTAAATTGAATAATAAAACCCGGAAAGATCACTTTCCACTTCCGTTTATTAATCAGATGCTTAAACGCCTAGCTGGGCATAAGTACTACTGCTTTTTAGACGGGTTTTCAAGATATTTTCAAATCCCTATCGCCCCTGAAGATCAGGAGAAAACCACATTCACCTGCCCTTATGGAACCTTCGCATACAAATAAATGCCCTTCGGATTATGCAATGCCCCAGCAACCTTTCAGCGTTGCATGACAGCCATATTCCATGAGCTTATCGAGGATAGCATGGAGGTATTCATGGACGATTTCTCTGTCTTTGGTAGTTCTTTTGACCACTGCCTAAAAAAACTTAAAAAGATGCTAAAAAGGTGCGAGGAAACCAACCTTGTGTTAAACTAGGAAAAGTGCCATTTCATGGTAAAGGAAGGAATCGTCCTCGGCCATAAGGTCACAGGTTCAGGAATTGAGGTTGATAAAGCAAAAATCGAGGCAATCTCTAAACTACCATATCTCACGAATGTGAAAGCCATTCGAAGCTTTTTTTTTTTTTTTTTTTTTTTTTTTTTTTTGTTTTTTTTTTTTTTTTTTTTTTTTTTTTTTTATTTTTTACTTTCTAGACATTCTGGTTCTATAGAAGATTCATAAAAGACTTCTCATAAATCGCACGCTCAATGACCCAACTCCTAGTTAAGGACGCCCTATTTAACTTCTTCGAAGAATGCATCCTAAGTTAAAACATGAACTGACGCAGGCACCAATCATGATCAAGCCAGATTGGTCATTACCATTTGAAATCATGTGTGACGCAAGTAATTATGCTGTCGGGGCAGTACTAGGACAAAGAATCGACAAACATTTCAAGCCCATACACTACGCTAGCAAAACAATGAACGAAGCACAAGAGAACTACACAACTACCGAGAAGGAGCTTCTGGCTGTTGTTTTTGCATTCGACAAATTCGGTCAATACCTGGTCTTATCCAAGACCATCGTCTTCACGGATCATTCTGTCCTGCGATATCTATTCACGAAACAAGATGCAAAGTCACGCCTAATTCAATGGATCTTGCTACTCCAAGAATTCGATATCGAGATCCGTGATAAGAAAGGTGCTGAAAATCTAGCAGCCGATCATCTCTCCCGACTCGAACACCCCGACCTAGGGAAGCTAATCAAGGCTGAGATAAGGGACTTATTTCCTAAAGAGCGATTGATAGCAATCTCCGACAAGAATAACGAACCATGGTATGTCAACTATGCTAACTATTTAGCTAGCCGAGTACTACCCTTCCGATCTACCCGCCAAGAGAAACAAAAATTCTTCAGCGATTTGAGGCATTACTTTTGGGATGATCCCTTCCTATTCAAACAGTGTGCTGACCGAATCATACGAAGATGCGTGGCCAGAGATGAAGCAACACAAATTCTTCGACAATGTCACAACGGACCATCCGGAGGACATCAGGGCATCGCCACCACCGCAAAGAAAGTCTTCGAGGCCGGGTTTTACTGGCCACATATCTTTCGTGATGCACGTAAATTGGTCCAAGTCTGCGATGCATGTCAGCGAGCCAAAAACATTTCCTCGAGAGATGAAGCACCTCAAAATTACATCTAAGTCTATGAAATATTCGATGTATGGGGGATAGACTTTATGGGAGCTTTCCCCTCATTAAACAGAAATAAATACATCTTAGTAGCTATCAACTACGTATCCAAGTGGGTAGAGGCTCAGGCCTTTCCCACCAGTGATGCTAGGAACGTAGTGAACTTCCTTAGGAGACTATTCGCAAGATTCAGAATACCAAAGGCCCTTATAAGCGATATGGGTACTCATTTCTACAACTACCAAATGGAGAAAGCAATGAAAAGGTATGGAGTGGTTCACCGATTCCCCACAGCATATCACCCTCAGACAAACAGACAAGTCAAGAACACGAACCGTGCAATAAAGCGTATTCTCGAAAAAACCATTGGGAACAACAGGAAGGACTGGTCATACAAATTAGATGATGCATTATGGACATTTCGGACAGCATTTAAAACCCCTTTAGGAACGACCCCGTTTAGGATAATCTATGGCAAGGCATGCCATCTTCCTGTCGAATTAGAACACAAGGCATATTGGGCCATAAAAAACTGCAACATGGACCTTATGAAAGCTGGGAAAACCCGGTTCTTACAGATTAATAAGTTGGACGAAATAAGGCTTGACGCCTACGAATCATCCATCTTATATAAGGAAAGAACAAAAAAGTGGCACGATAAACGAATAAAATTACCAATTAACTATGAAAAAGGAGATATGGTACTTCTCTTTAACTCACGATTAAGACTATTCCCCGAAAACTTAAGTCAAGATGGTACAGTCCATTTTCGGTAAGCAAAGACATGAAAAACAAAGCAATTGAGTTGTACGATGAGGAAGGAAGCAAATTTATCATAAATAAACAACAGGTGAAGCCATATCAAAAGAACTTATTGGACACCAACAAAGAGGATGATGTAATTCTCGACGATGAAGGAGAAGTCACGTAAGGACGTATGACTTCTAGTCTAGCTACAAGACTCGTTAATAAAGAAAAGCGCTTCTTGGGAGGCAACCCAATTTACTTTTCCCGCAATTAGTTAGTACATGTTTGTTTTTTATTCTTTATAGTTTGTTTTTATATGTTTGAACTATCATTGAAATCATCCCTTTGTTTTATCTTTAACCCACTTAATTTTAATCAAAGGTTAATTTTGCCAAATATAAGAGTGTAGGGGAATTGATCCGCTTTGAGCCAAGTTCAAGTAATGTTAAAATATATTGTTTAGATTAATTCGCTTCAGTTTCGAGTCCTATTACTGAATTGTTAAAATCTCAGGTTTTAAGCAACTATTAATACATGAATTAACTTATAGGAATCAAGTGCAGGACAAAAAAGTTTTTTCATCAAAACAAAATTTTGTTTTCACAAAACGTGGAGACGGTGTCAACGATACACACGGACGCCGTCACCATTGAAAAAAAACCTGTGACGGGGTACTAAACCCTGCGTGTCCAAACGCCTACGGTCCGTGAAAACTTCAAGTTTTTAAAATTAAAAAAATTATTTTTGAAAATAAAAATTGCATAACATTTAAAATATGTATTCTTCTGTTATAAACCGGATGCAAAAACCTAAAATGAGTTAACAATTCCTTTCATCCTAGCTTTACTGCTTTATCGAGTCAATACCCTAAATTCATAATAGTCTATTTTGTTTATTACGCAAATTTTAATGCATGGTGTAGTGTGCTTTGTCTTTGATACATGTTATAATTGATGAAAGAAGCATGGAAGTTCTTAGGAAATTTCATAGGATGATTACTTGGAGACGAATTGACGATTTAACCAGTTTTCGCATGTTTCTTCTCCATTATTGAGCAAACCAGGGGAGTACTAGTTTCTTTTCCTTGTTTTCTTTTCCCTTTATTCGTTCTTACGAGTACTTTTATAGAACATTGGGGACAATGTTCAACTAGTGTAGGGGGAAAATAAGCCTTAGAAACTATTCTTTCATTTGCCATTTGCTTTGTCCTTAAAATGATAGGTAATATATCGAAACATAGCATAAAAAGGTGATTTTTACCCAAATTTAACTTTTTTATGACACATACCAACGAAAACCGAGTATTAATAGCGTCTCATGGATAGGAATTTATATCACTAGCACAAAAACCCTCAGAATTTCACCCCAAAAATATGAGGTTCGCCTTTAGATCTTTAGGAATTCGGGTATCTATTATTGATACCTAATATAGTTTATACCTTTAGCCTTCTCGAGTTAAGGAGTGAGCAGTCACATGTGTCTATTCCGTCGTTATGGATGTGTACGTGTGGTCTTCGTCGCCTTTTCTGGAGCATTGAGATCGGTATTAAATTATATGAGTGTACCGGTAGCATATTAAATTCTAGAACTTGTTATTGTGATGCATCCCGAGACCGCATAGTAAGTATTAGGATTTACTTGATAAGAGGCATTAGTATTAACACATGTTTTAAACCTGTAATTGTTATGATGGTCACACCGATCATATAACTATCCCACACTCTTGCCATGCACTCATTATTAGTGCAGGATACCCCTAGTACAACCCTCCAAGCCTATCCTTTTTCATGGTTCTCGTAATTTTCTGGTGGATTCCAGATCATTAATGAAGAGCATTGTTAACCCTTAAACCAATCATTACACCCAAATCGCCTTAGCCTACCTTGTATGTACTCACCTTTAGTACATTATTGTGTTTAACCCAAGTTAATTATTGAGTACACGGTTGCTAAGTCCTTATCCTTGTAAATATTGTTTTGGGACGATTGGGAATGGGGAAGAAAAGTTAAGTCAATACCCCAATATATTTGTTAGATGATCTCCATGTTATTTTGATCCACCTCAAATCGGGTCATTAGTTAGATTATAAATATCGAGCATGTAAAAGCTCAAGTGTAGGGGTACGTATTATAAACCCCATGTGATGTATTATGTTATTTACAAAAAAAATAGATTGATGTAGAGTTGTGTAGAGCTTGTATATCTTCGTCCGAGTCTTGGCTTAGCAACCAA
>BQNB010096978.1:0-22507 GCA_026074375.1 Tanacetum coccineum | reverse complement strand
GGAATATAGGAAGCACGAGTTGTGATGCAAAGTAATCACAAGCCTTTGCATGGTCAGAAAGTAGACCATGCCCAAGAATAAATTGCCGTTGAGAGGACAAGTTTTCTTTTTTAAATACTTTCCTTTAAGATGATGACCGGGTTGCTATCCGAAATAATAGCAAGACATATTTGGCATGTTTTGAAATCTTTTGAACTTCTGCTCGAACTTTATTTACAGCCTCGTATCATTATTAAATGACATTTCTAAGGCCATAAATGTTATCGATTTTTAGAAGACATGCCAGAGATACATATTTTTATATTTTTCTGATTTTTTATATTTTAATTTTTTTTTGAAAAATTTATATCAAAAGAAAAAATGTTTTTGTGTTTTTAAGTTTTCTTATGTAGATATGATACAGGATATGAGTTACCACCATCACTCATCCGTTTCCTCTGCCAGACGTTTCAACGTTTCTGGAGACATGCTTCTCATACCGAGCTTTTCGATCAAGAAGTTAAATCTCGTGGCAAGGGTTTAGTGAATATGTCAGCCAATTGGTATTCAGTTCGGATAAAGTATAGCTCCATAATTCCATTTTCCACTTGCTCCTTTATGAAATGGTAGCTAACATCGATGTGCTTTGCGCGTGAGTGTTGAACATTGTTGCAACATAAAGCAATCGCACTCTTGTTGTCGCAATACAGTGGAATCTTATTGAATTGAAAGCCATAATCTATTAGTTGTGAACGCATCCATAGGATTTGAGCACAACAACCAGATAAGGCAATATATTCAGCCTCTGTACTTGATATGGCAGTGCACTTTTGCTTCTTAGACAACCAGCTAACAAGTTTGTCACCTAAGAACTAAGTACTTCCTGATGTACTACGTCTAGTGTCCTGACACCCCGAGTGATCTGCATCAGCATATGCTATTAGAGACATATCGGTATCCTTCGAGTACCAGAAACCTATGTTAATGGTTCCCTTAAGGTATCGAAAGATCCATTTCACCCCTTGTAAGTGCTTTTTGGTAGGCTTTGCCTGATACCGAGCACATAAGCAGACTGCATGGATAAGGTCAGGTCTACTGGATGTAAGATACATAAAGGATCCAATCATGCCATGGTAAAGTGTAGCATCAACTTGTTTCCCCTATAGATATTCATCCAGTTTACTTTTTTCTACCAAGGGTGTGTCGACAGAATCAGTAGTAAGCAAACCATATTTTTTAACAATTTCAAAAGCATATTTATATTGGTTTAAAAAGATGCCTCTAGGACTTTGAGAAATTTGTAGTCCTAAAAAGAATGACATCTGCCCCATCATTAACATCTTAAACTTAGTGATCATCTGATTAGCAAACTCATTACACATGGGAGTATTAGTGGATGCAAATATTATATCATCAACATAAATTTGTACCAGTAATAAGTCGTTTCCAGCTTGCCGTGTAAAGAGTATTGGATCAATTGCACCTTTGGAGAAATGTTGTGAGATTAAGAAGCTTGACATCATGTCGTACCATGCATGTGGTGCTTATTTGAGACCCTAGAGAGCCTTTCTAAGCTTGTACACATGCGATGGGTTGTCCTGATCAACAAATCCTTCTCGTTGAGAAACATAGACCTCTTCTTTGAGCTCGCCATTTAAGAAAGCTTTTTTAACGTCCATTTGGAAGATCGTCATATTCTTATGAGCAGCATTTGCTATGAAGATACGGATGGCCTCTATTCTAGAAACCGGTGCAAATGATTCCTCGAAATCAATTCCCTCTTCTTTCCTGAATCCTTGAGTAACTAGTCGAGCCTTATTTTTTAGTACCCCACCAAATTCATCCATCTTGACCTTATAAATCCATTTTAGTTTGATCAATAGCACTTTATCTGGACACGGAACCAATTCCCAAACTTGTAGTCTTTTATATTCATGAATTTCTTCTTGCATTACATCGATCCATGACGATTTGGTCATTGCTTGTTTCAAGTTCTATGGTTCTATAGAAGTTAGGAAGGCATCAAAATAACACCACATGGTGTCAGTTTGGAGTTGCTTTCTCATAGAGATAGAGCGAGAAGGATTGCCGATTACGTTTGATATAGGATGATCCTTAGTCCATCTACCAAGGTGTTCAAATAGAGTGTGGATTTGTCTCATATTCGATGATGATCCTTGAGAAGTTGATTCCTCGTGAAGAGATTCATGAAGTGGATCATCATGAAAAGTTAGTGTTTTTAGGGATTCTTCAAAACCTTGAGAAATGTTTGGAGAATGTTCTTGTTCTTGTGTTGATGGAATACTTATTGATGGAGCATCCTGGTCAATGGAAGTTGACACAGGAGAATCGACTAAAATCACAGCTCTTGGTGCAGCATCGTCTTGAATTGGAATAATAACAATTGATGGAGGATTGAAGTATTCATCGAGCATAGGTTGAAACAAGTGATCCCAAACATCTCTATTTAGTAGAATACAAGGTTGTTGAGAAACAGTGTTTGGAACGAGTCCTGAACTGAATTGTTTAGAAGCCATTGCTGTCAGCTCATCGAATGTCACATGAATTGTTTCTATAACTTTTTGGGTTCTTTTGTTGTAGATTTTGAACGCTTTCTTTGCGGGTGCGTAACCAACGAAAATACCAATGTCAGCTTTTGCATCTAATTTACCCAGGTCATCATTGTCATTGATTGGATAACATAGTGCACCAACGACATGAAAGAATGATAAATCCAGTTTTCTATCTTGCATAATCTCATATGGAGTTTTGTTGCATCGAAGGCGGATTTATGAACGATTTTGGGTGTAACAGGCTGTATTGATTATTTCGGCCCATAAAAATAATGGGGCTTTAGAAAATATTAACATTGTACGAGCAGCTTCTACAAGAGTTCAGTTTCGCCTTTCGACAACACCGTTCTGCTGAGGAGTGCAAGCAACAGATGTTTGATGCGAGATGCCAACATTTTCATAAAATTCATGAAGTGTCTGATTGAAAAATTCAGTTCCATTATCTTTTTGAACATTACGGACGGTGGCATTTAAACAAACTTGAATATTTTTGATGCATTTAATGATGGCCTCTGGAGCTTCATCTTTTTTCCTCAAAAATATGACCTAAGTAAATCCTGAATAATCGTCGACAATCACTTAGATATACCTTTTCCCGTTAATACTCGCCACACGCATCGGGCCACAAAAATCCATAAGCAAAAGATATAGCTTCTCTTGGTTAGTGTCTTCAGATTTGGGTTGATGGGAGGATTTTTTGCTTTTTCCTAATGCACATGCTGAACACAGATGTTCTTTCTGAAATTTAAGTCTTGGAATGCCTCGTGCAAGACCGTCTTTAGCTAGCTTGTTAAGAGTACTGAAGTTGAGATATGATAACCGATGGTGCCATAACCAGCTCTTAGTCTTTGACGCTTTGGATAGAAGGCAGATCAGAGATGTTTTAAGCATGTCATCAAGAGAAATTATGTATAAATTTGTGTCTCGGGATCCGGAAATTAGATCAACACCTTCTAAATTACGAATAAAGAAATTGTTTTTCTGAAATGCGACTTCAAGATCCGCGTCGCAAAATTGACTAACAGAAAACAAGTTATGTCCAAGCCCTTCGACGTAGTATACTCTTAAGATAGTAACATTTCCCAGCTGATACTTACCATACCCCATAATCCTTGCAATATGGTCGTTTCTGAATCTAACTATACTGATATCCAACTTTTTAGGGTTAGATTATAATTCAATTATAATATAGTATAGTAAGAATTCCAAGAGATTCAAATCAATTGCTTTTGACCAAAGCAATATCAAAAATCCCTCGGGTCGTCTCCCAACGAGGTGCGAATTAAAAATCGAGAACGTTTGTGATCGCGCGTTTGAATGGTTAAAGATTTTTGGGGTTGGTTTTTCTAATTTCTACACTTAAAATGCAAAAATGATTAAAGCAAACCTAAAAACGAAAGCTAAAAGTGATTAAAATCTAAAAACAAGAACCGAGTCCGAAACCCGTTCTTTAAAAAACTAAATTTTACAAAATGTAACCCTACGAATGCAAAATTAATTTTCCTAGGTCCTAAATGATAAAAGAAAATTTTTAAAAAAAGAATTATATTTTTTTGACTTTTTAATATTTTTTTATGAATTAAAAACAGTTTTATAAAAAAAATTAATTTAAAATAGTAAACTTTAATGGAAAAATCTAAAAAAATGCTGAAAAGTACCTTAAGTTATGCTAGTTTTAAGAAAAATAAAAGTGAGAACCCAGCTTATCCAAATAAGCTGTTATAAGCTGAAAATAGCTTATGGGCTTAATGGGCTAAAAACTGGTTAAAAGAATAATGGTTCCAAAGTAAAACAGATGGTCCTGGTCTGGCACCGTGGTTAGTGTGTGTTTGAGGTGAGACTTGTGGGTGTGAAAGGGGAGGTCCAGGGTTCGAATCCTTGGCCTCCCTTTTTGGAAAATGATTTTTTTTTTATTTTTCTTTTAAACACTTATTAAACAAGACAAAATAAACAACTTTAAAAAAGAGAGTTTTTGAGAAAACTTAAAAATAAGCTGTAATAAGCAAAAAGATGTGACAGAAATGGGCTATTTTTATACTAAGGCTAAATGGAAAACTGTTAAGGATTTTAAGGCAAAATAAGCAAGTGAAAATGAGGAAATAAGCAAAACAGATGGGCAACTAAACCTAATAAGCTAATCTAAGCAAAATAAGCAAATAAAAACAAGCAGAAAAGCTAAATTAAGCAATAAGCACTATGGGGCAAATTGGCAGGCAAACAGCCTAAGGGACACCTTTTGGGCTTAATTTTTAAGCTGTTAGAGGGAACCTTATGGCTTAAGCTTATACCAGCTTAAAGAGTAGCTTAAGGCCTTTCTAAAACAGCAAAAGAAAGAGGGTTTGAAACAAAAATAATCAATGAAAAAGGCTAATAAAAAGTGCTACTCACACTGAGTTCAACTTTTTAACATTTCTTAAAAAGAAAACTAGCATAAGCAGGCTTAAAAATAAGCTGGAAAATAAGCTTTAAAATGGAAAACAAGTCAAAACAGATTGAGACTGACTAGAAAAGAGCTTATGCTCAAAATTTTAAAGGCTAAAAATACTTTTTACTATCTGATAATTGAAAATGAAAAAGAAGGCTTTTGACTAGAAAAACACTTGACAGATTGGATTTAAAACAAAAGTAAACTAAAGACTCCTAGACTACTGCAATATGACACTAAAAAGTACACATAAACAAGTCTTAAAAACAGGTTTTGAAAAGCTAAATCAAATAAGAGCTTATGAAGCTGTTTGTCACCACAGTTTCAAAGGACACTTTTGAAAAAACTTGAAAACCAATTTTAAGACCTTAAAAACTAATGAAAACAAATCAAAACCAACTTAAAAAAAAGAGCTGTCAAAGTAAGCTGGGTGACCCAAATGGTTTTATACACAAAATGACCCACTTTGCACTCTTATGCCAAACACCCCTTTAAGGTTTTCAAATCCAAATTTTAAGCTGATTTACTAAGATTAAAGCAAAGTTTTGCAAAAACAGATGATAATCATGCAAAGTTAAGCAATAATCAGCAAATACCAAACAAGAATAAGCACTAAATAAGCAAAGTAAGATAAGAGCAAACTAAGAGGCACATAAGACCATTTTAAAGCAAAACATAAAAAAATGACATCAAAGCATTAAAAAGAGACAAATAAGCATACACAAACAGAAATAAGCTAGATAAGCAGTAAATAAGAAACCAATAAGCACTTGAATAGTAAAATGCAAAAAATTGAAGAAGTGAAAAACTTACAAAAGGTCCAAGCTTATGGCTATGAAATAAGCTTTCAAAAAGCTTAATACCCTTTCCTAAAGCCTCCCATGAAGCACTAACCCAAGGCCTTTTGTTGGGAAATATATTGTAAAAGACTTATTACTGGTAGTATAATAGTTAAGTCTGGTAGTATTAGTTAGTTTTGGCAGTACTAATATTAAGTCTGGCAGTATTATAGTTAGTATTGGTAGAATGGCAGTACTAGTTAAGCCTGTTTATGTAACAGAATAGTGATAATAGTTATCGTAGAGATATCTTAGGAGATATCTTAGGAAAGGATGTGCATTATCCTTTGACACGTTTTGTATAGCCTTTTAGGGTTTCCTTGGTGTATAAAAGGAACTCTACGACATAGAGTTTCAGATAACAAATAGAAGCATTGAAGCTTAACAGAAATCAATAGCAAAATTAGTATTGTGTTCTTCTTAATACTTGTGTTAAGATTCCGCGTTAACACTTGATATTCATAGTCAGTGTCTCTCACATAGTTGATTTGGATTTATTCAAGTTAGCTATTGTCTTACAAAGGCTATATAGATCCTAAACAGAAGGACTAACAGGAATATTCATCTTAGCTTCCACCCACCTTAAGAATCTTTACACCTTCGAGAAGATCCTTTTTCAGTGTCGGTATCAGGTTTACACCCTTGATAGCTCAAATCTATCATTGCTCACTCGCATACCGACTACACTTGGTCTTGACACGTCTCCATAACAATCGCCGATCTTCATTACCATGAACTAGACTTCACTCCTTTCTAGACACACTCGTTCCGAACAATACCGTGAGTATTTTCTCTTCGGGGTGACTTGGTCACAACGACTCACATGAGACTCTCTCCATGCATTCGATATGAGTAGGGTTACTTGCATAAGAATCCGTAGCAGGGGTAAAAACATTTTATCCCTCCGAAAGCTTGACCCAAATATTTATCCCAATTATCAAGCATTTTAAGGGTGACGATTTACCCGACATAGCGTGGTTCTTCCTAAATTATGCATAGTTGGTCAAGTTATGCATAATTGAGGACCAAACGACATCATGTCCATCCTCGTCAAAACGTTCCTTTTTCATACGCTGTCATTTCCTCGGCATAAAAAAAATTTAAAAAATAAAAAAAGATACAAACATGATTGTTTTAAAAGAAAGAAAAGAAGATAGCATCATTCCATCTTCCATTCTTTTTATTTAAAAAGAATTTTTTTGTTTGAAAAGAAGATTTATTTGACACCACAAGGTCAGTTTATGAAATTTTGAAAACATATTTTCCATTGTTTACACAAACAATTTATACAATAAAATCAGTACAATTCGCGCAATGGCATTTGTTCAACACACAAATTTGTTATTGCGATCCGCATTTTTAAAATCATCAATCTACAAATCATCATTTAATATAGTTTGGTCAACGGTCACAGCAAGTACCAAAAATAATAATACCCACTCATGGACTATGCAAGCAAGTATCATACACGTGCGAAAGATTTGCCAATTGAAGTCACCCAACACTCGGGGTCAAATCAATCCCTCAATGAGTCAAGTGTGTTTGTGGTAACTACGACCTCCTAGCACCACTCATAGAACAACATACACAATGACACCTCCTCATAACTCATAACCGGAAACAATTACAACAATCGTAATAACAATGCCGAAAATAACATACATACATACCAATTTTCCCCAAAAAGGGATACATCATTGGCTTTCAAAGCCAGTACATCCAACCATAACGGTTCTAAGTTTCCAATACATAAACTACATATACATGAACTCTCCTAGAGTTCTAAATCAAAAGTAATAGCTAAAGAGTGCACAATCACCATGCCGGTGATAAGATAAAACTCTGAGGCAACAATAACCTCAATCTAATAAACCTAAATCTTAAAATCCTCCTACTTACTAGTCCGTGGACGATAAAAGTATGAGGTTTTCGTCTACGAAAAGCATTTCGAGTTTAATTTCCAGAAACATAGGGCCCACTGCCCAGAAAGTTTTGGATCCAAGGTGAAATTACCATTTTACCCATATTTATCAAAGCCGCCATTTTCAAAAATTTTATCGCTCCACTAAACTGGGTATATCTCCTAAACTGTGCGTTCGCAAAAGCCAATACGACCGCACAAATCTAAGTTTGTTCAACATCTAGAACTTACAGTTTTACATATTTAGGTGTTGCTATATAAGTTTTTAGACTTATTACTCATTCAAATTTTGTCTCAATTTTTTGACTAGTTATGCGCCATTTCGACGATAACATCATTCGTCGTCGTCGATATGAACTCCAAACCGAATTCCTACATGTACCTATGAGGGTTCTCCTACCCCTAGTCTAATTTCCCAGGTCTTCATATAATAAAAATATTTTGAAACGTATCCAACAAGTTGCTATCCCAAAGCAGTCCCCAAAGAAATTTTGACAATTTTTTGTAGTTCTGAAAATGAGCGTAATTGAAATATATTGAATGCATTGATAGAAACAATTGGAGGGATAGCCCTAAATAGCCTTCTACAGTACCTAAATTTCTTTTGAAAAGTTATCACAAAAATATTGGAGTTATACTCCTTTTCCAACGGGGGTGGGGGGGTGGGGGGTTGGGGGTCTAAATTTAGGGGGGGTTGGGGGGGGGGGGTTTGGGGGGGTATTTGGGGGATGGAAGTTTGGTTAATATAATAGGGGGGTAGGGGGTTGGGGGGGGGGTTAGTTAATAATACCAGATTTGACTAGTTTTAGAAAAACGACGATATCTCACTCATCCGAAAGAGTTAAAATTCTATCCAACTCACCACATGTACCTTAAACATGTACCAACATCTCAATTGGCTTTCCCATGTGCCGTAAGACCAAAAATAATTCATAATCAACCCCACAACCTGCTAGTTTCAAACTGCTGAAAAATCCATTTCAAAAGCCAACCAAACACTATTTTTAATTCCTCCAAACGCCAATACAAAGCCATACCCAATGACTTAACACTCTTACAAACACAAAAACTCATAGATTTACATAATCAAACATTTCAAGACTTACTAAGTAGAGGTCGATACAAGAGAATCAAAATGCAAACGCACCAACTTTATTCGAAAGCTCTAAAGATAAACGTTTCCAAACGACGCATTACGCGGGAATAAGTTAATAACCGTTTTCCAAAACAATGAAGGGTTATGGGATGACATATAAAAGTAGCACTCCCGTCAACCTGAAAATTTCAAAACAATAGGTTACGAAACAACATATGCGATTCAAAAGCAATGGGAAAATATTCGAACTCGTCGTCGAACAATAAATCACCCAATGGGATCGACAAACTACGATGAATCAACAACATCAAAAGGTGAAAAGTAAAGTCGCGAAAAAGTTTCAAAGATAATCATATAACAACGATGTTTTCATCATGTATCAAAATGATTTTATCATATCGCATCGAAATGTTTAAAGAAAATAAACTCTTCGCAAGAAGCGAATACCAAGATATATATAATCGTACATCATAGAACGGATGCCGTATATATACATGTATATAATTATTACTTATACCAAGTGTCACCCACTTGTTACGCACATAATATGCAATCAAATATACCACATAAGGCACATAAAGGATCTGGAACGATGCACGCGCGAATATCGGACAACGGTGAATGACTCGTAAAAATTTTCAAAAACAGTTATAGTCCAGGCGTTGAAAAAGACCTGAGTTCGCTATAACCAGTGCTCTGGATACGATTCTGTAACACCCCCAAAATACGATAACGCACGAATACAACATTGGGTGCTATTTCATATACAATCACACCAGTCCATAACAAACACTATTAAAAGAGATGTTTGTTAAATAATATTTATTTTTTCGTTTGAAAAGAATCAGAGTACAAAGGTCCCAAAACTATCGTAGAAATGTATTTTCTAAAAGTCACCACACGACTTGATTTCTAAAAACATTGTTTTAATTATGACACTACTTCACCGAGACACCGTCTTTGATATCCGCGTTCCGTCCTATCTAAGTCATCAACAACACCTAACTTGAGATACATGCTTAAAAAGGTCAACAAAACGTTGAGTGAATTCATAGAGTTTACACATAACAATTAGAACGCATATTTGGTTTCGCAAAACATATAACATTGCTCGTAGGGCAAGTTATAAAAGTAATGATTTCCAACAAAATGAGCCCGTGTACCGAAACTTAACACCTTCATCCCGTAGGACGAAATAATGTCCGAGAAGTATGCCACTCCTCCTAATACTAACTACAAAATGTCCGTTACAGGGTGCTCACCAACTGATTCAAACCCCGGACAGGGTTGTCAAACCCAATAGATCTATTTAATGCATTAGTGTTTACCTACAACTAGGCAACTAACGGTCACACAGTAAAAGGCATATACTCAGTAGTGAATGAAATCATATTAAGTATCAAAACATATTGCGTTCTCATTTTCATAAAATAGCAAGTATCTCCCTCGCGGGTTAAAAACATTTAAAATAGTTCAAAAGCGAGGCTATGAACTCACCTTGATCGAAGCCGAATGTAACATCCGGTAACTTTCAGAATTCTAAAGGACTATTTTAACCTTTGACTTTTCAGGTCAGATTTGACTTTTTGACTTTTGGCCTTTTATTGTCACATAAAAGCGATTACCGCGTAACCAGTAGTTTTTCTGAACATATTTAAAAGAGATATATGTTATTCCTAAGTTGATTTATCAAAAACGAGCCACTAAATCACGTTTTCACAACTCAGACTCTAAAGCAATTTGATGTAAAACGACATTCTGGACAACTTTTTAGTTTTGCTCGAGACCTGAAAACAGACAGAAAGTGACTGAAATGCCCTCGCAAGATTTTAGAATCAAGAACAACGCGTACTGACAGGAAAATAATTAAATAATATTTAATTAACACTTGTTATTAAATAAAAATATTTAATAAGTTAGTCATCATTTTATTCAGTAACGTTTGTTGAAGACGCAAATATTCGAGTAAAAGATTATTTTACGGACAAAGTTTATCGGAAATATACAAATAAATAATAAACGTTTTAAATAAATTTTATAAAACGTTTATGAAAATTAGTCGAGTGAATACTCGTTTTTATGGGAAAAATGATTTGGAAAACAATGGCGCAAGTTTCGTGTCTTGAATCATCCGTTAAGTCGTCCAAACGAGTCCCGAACCGATAGTTATCAAAACTATATTAAAAAAAATTCACAACGAACCCTGGACTATGAGAGACTTACCACTTTACTTTATAAAATTTTAATATCTATATAAAGTTTTAAATATTTTCATTTCATTTTTTCATTATATAAACACATACATCATCTCTCTCTCTCTCATTTTTTTTCCGGCAACCGCCCCGCCGGTCCGGCCACCGTCGGCCACCGCCCAACCGTCATCGGAAAAGTTTTCCGACGAGTTTTCCGGCCGGATCCAAAAATGCTCCCCATCACCCGATCTACCCGATCCCCACCACCAAGCGCTGCCAAACGCCTATATTCACCACCATAGCCCGCCACTGCCACCATCATCATCACGCTATCACCATCACCATCACCATCACCACCCCCACACCACGCACCACCACCTCCACAAACCACCGCGACCACCCCCACCAGCCGCCAAGGGTGCGTTCGTTTTAGAACCATCACAATGGTGCGTTTGTTTTTCAAGCACCAAAGGGTGCGTGTGGTTTATTAGTCACCAAAAAGGGGTGCGTTTGGTTTTCGTATATGCACCGAGGGTGCATTCGGTTTACTCATAAACTCACAAGGGTGCGTCCGGTTTGGTTCTCAAACCAACTAGGTGTGTTGGGTTTGGTCTCGACCTAAAATGGGTGCGTTCGGGTAGTATTTCCACTCGTATGCCTTGTATCTTGTTCCCGGGGCTTCAAATCTTCAAAGCTTCACTTGAATGATCTTCTTAGATGATTTCATGATGCTGAAATAGAGGTCATGAATATGATTCTACTTTCTATTCCTAATGAGATTTACAATTCTGTAGATTCTTGCACTTCGGCCAAGGATATGTGGAAACGAGTTGAACGTTTGATGAGGGGAAACAAAGTTTACAGAGAAACACGTTTCACGAACGAATTTGATCAATTTGTTGCTAAACCAGGAGAAGCACTTGTTTTTGTTTACAACCGTTTTGCTCAATTAATGAATGATTTGGAAAGAAACAGCATTAATTTTCTAACCGTGACAATTAACACAAAGTTTCTGAATAGTTTACAACCAGAAAAGGTTAGAAATAAGTGACACAACGTTCTTCTGCTAAAACACTGACTGAGGGGATTAAGTCGATGATCTTTTGACTATCTTCAAGCAATTTTGAGAAACTGGTTAATGCTTCAAGAGAAAAGAAGTTAGAAAAGTATCATGACCCTTTGGCTCTAGTAGCAAACATGGGTTCATCCTCCAGACAAACATCATCTAATTATGTGACACATCCTATGTCTGTGGTTGATTATGATGATGATACCAAGCAGGATGATGTCCACAACAATTTTTGACGATCCTCTAGTCTTTGCAATGTTGTTAACTTATGCAAAAGACATTACTCAAAATTTTCTCATAATCCGACAAATAATTGTCTACCGTGTTCTTCCATCAACACCAAGAAAACAAGCAAATCATTCAATGGCGAATAAGGTAAAATATTCAAGCAGATTCCTGTAATACCGGAAGAAATAACAGACGAGCTTATGTTCAAGAGGAAGTTGTTGAGGGAATGAATGCTCCGAATGAGACTGGAAATGTTCAAAGGACTCTTCGCACTTCGTCTTCAGGCAATACTTCAACAGTTCAATGCTACAACTGCAGTGGAAAAGGACATTATGCTAGGAATTATCCAAAGCCAAGGGTTCGTGACTCGAAGTATTTCATGGAGCAGATATTGCTGGCAAAACATGATGAAGCTGGTGTAATTCTTACAGATGATGCATAATGATTTTCCTCTTTGCTAATGCTTCAAGGAAGGAAAAAAATGAATAACTCAGTGCAAACATATGCCATAATAGGCCGAGAATTCCAACACGCAGATTATACCTTCTGATGATTTGGCCAAGTTGTGAGTTTGCATTTATAAGTGAGGTACAATCTTCATCCATCGATGAGAATAATGAACAAATGTATCCAACTCATACTAAAATTATTAACAGTACCATTGGTAATGATCAAATTACTAGCAATATTAAATTTGATTCATTCAAGGGAAGTGTTAATACTGTAGTGTTGAAAAAGATACACATGTTCCTAATCTATTGCAATAGAAAAAATCAAGCAAGAAATGCAATATCAAGAAGCCTGACAAAACAACAAATCTTTCTCAACAAGTCCAAAAACAAACACGCATTTGACAAGTCAGCTTTGAGATGTATAAGGAACGGGTTGCGGATTTTGGAAAAGCATAAACAAGTGATAATAATTATCTCTCAACGAATTTTCTGAAGCAGAATGACTGGCAAAACGTTATAATTAAACAAGCTCATCTCAAATGGTACGAGATCGATATATCATTCGAGATCCCAAAAAAACAAATAGATAAATTAGATTTAGATGTCAAAAATTACAAACTAAAAAGGAGGAATTACAAAGACACATTCGATTTTAAAAAGGGCAAATGAGTGCAAAAGAGGACACAATAACATGATACTAATTCTAGATCTTGGAGGCCAAACGAAAAAGAAAGGTTAATCTGATTTTGAAAACTTGGTAATCTTTAACAAGGAAATTTATGCTTGGACCAAAACACGTCGTCTTTGTATGACCTACAAATACAAACATGGTCAGGGGTATCTGAATCCTTAACACTTAAGTCAAGCAATTTAAAAGTGTCCAAAAATTAATGATGCATCTATTTGGGTAATTTTAGTAAATTCCTTGCATGTTAGAGATTCGAGGACACTCTAGAGTATGCTTTCAAAAGTCAACAAAAGATGAACGAAAAAATGAATGAACCAATTGTTGTTGCGAACAAAACAAAAATTGTTGGACAATTAATTACAAACAATTAAATGCGCTTTATGAAGATTTTGTTCCTCAAAAAGAGCAGTCTGTTGAGCAAAAATATTTTTCATCCTCTTCTATCCCTCAGTTAAAATACCGTATTTCAAAAGATCTGTCATGATGTCACCTTTGATTCAAAGAATTAACAAGAAAAAAGTTTGTTTTGAAAATAGACCGTAGCTAATACATACAGAAACTGAAAAAAAAGCGAGCATTATATTACACATCAAACGGCTGAAATACAAAATTAATGATTTTTGTCAAGATCAAGTTAAAAACCAATTTTTAACGCGTTAGAAGTTTAATCTCGACTTCTTTCGAATCCTATTTCCAAATGGAAAAAAAGAAATGAAATATGTTTTATGAGTCTACAGAAGAGATGACTTGATGAACAAGAAAAGCAAAATGAATTGTTGAAAGATCAACTTTTGGAAGCTTCTCTCAAACATGTAATGTTGAGCTGTGGTGTGTTTAAATCATGAATGCGAGATAAGAACTGAGTGATGAACATGACCAAGTCAAAAAGAAATATTTGAATTCAAGAGGGTTTTATGCAGTCTAGATAAAATAATTCTTGAAAAATATGTTCAAAGATGTCAAAAAGCAAAGTGTTGATTTTAAAATTAAAGCAACCACAGAAAAAGAAAAACATAAATGAGATTCAACTACCGAGAAATAAAAACACAAATCCTCTTGATTTACTCTTGGATTTCAAAAGTTGAGATACTTGAGAATGAGAAGGCATGTCTTTGGTTTTAAAGGTGCAATCTTTATATAAAAGAACGCTACAATGTCAAAATTGATATCAAAATCTTTTCGATTCAATCAAAAAGACGCACGGACTCAAGCACAAAAGGAAATGGATGAATAATAGTTCATGTATCTGTATAAAACATATGCATATGGAGCTATTCCGTGCTGAGAATCAGGATCTTATTGACTAGCATATCTAGTTATAGACAAATTGAAAAATTGAAAAAGGTAAGTCTTGCTAAATACTAAGTTTTGACAAAACTAATGGGGCACAATCTCTTCTTTGTGTCACACCACTAAACAAACACGCTTTTTAAAAGAAAATGGATGTTTCCAAAACAGAAGAAAACCATGTTGTGTCAAAACCGGTCACTTTACAAACTTCATCTAACAAACAAACAGGGACACATCAGAACAAAAATGTCATTAAACCAGGAATGTACAGAGTTGTCACAACACAAGAATTACAAATAAACAAGACCTAAAAATTGGTTTTTATCTTCTACAGAGTTAATTGCTACATCTAGAGTTTAGAAGACTAATGAAATAAAGAACAAGTGTTTACGAGAATAGTGTATTTAGTCCAACTCTAAAAAGCAGCAAAGAAGTTTCATTTTATGTTAGGAAAAATAATAAAAAAGATAATACATCTGCGAATGTTATTTCGAATAAGGAGAATGTAATTGATGTTGATGTTGCAAACGCTTCTAAAGCGAAAACTTTGTTATGTGTTTCTTGTATGCAAAATGTGCTTATTCCTTGTCATGATAAATGTCTTGCAAAGCATAAATAGAAGAGCGATTCAAATGTTCGAAGAGACTTCTCCACTAATTCAAGAACACCAAAATCTTTAGAAACTACTTGTACATCTCCAAAGACTAGGTTTTCTAAAAAGAGACACAATCTAAGACCTAGATTACTACTCGTAGTTTACCCAATCTAAGATTGATGTAGAAATGTTCCTCAAAGCAAAGGAAATGGTTCTAGTTGCGTCTAGATAGAAGAAAATAAATTTGAGTGATAAACCCGTTAAGCACATTCATAAAGAACAAGATTCGAACAAGTAAAATTTTCCATGGATTTATATGGCACAATTCTGGCATACTTTGAAGGAAGACGGATCAAAGTATCGGCTCAGGTTTATGTTGGACAATGAAGAACTCACTCTTACACTAGATGAACTTCAAACAAATCTTATCATCTTCCATAAGCAACCTGCCAACAATCATAATTCAATCGTGCCACCACCATCATTTATCCTGACAATGGTTCCAGTTCTACAAGCAAGTATTGGGAATTTACAATGTAGTTTAAAGACACAATCGAATTTTCAAGACTACTGGTCTTCTGCACCGTTGCAACGTTAATGCAAAATATTTCTCCAAATGCGTTAACAACACGTAGTTCACGGATAGGGACCACCGCGTTGCAGCTAATGCAAATGATGCATTGCTTTGTCATAACAATCATGTGGATTATGTAAGAGTTACCTATGGAATGACTCTACTATATGCTTCAATCATCCAACATCTTTGATTCCAAATATCCATATTAACAAAGAATCATCGTCAGTCATTAATGACTATCTTTCCCTGAAATCTCAAAGACTTGCAACGAGACAAGTAACACAATAGTGCAAGATGATGAACTAATGAAAGACTATTTTTTAAATTCAGAGAAGACATAAGACAAAGTTGGAATGCAAGATACCACATTGGATATCACTGAAGAAATGAAGCACACGAGCATTACCGAATGAAATACGGAGGTTATTGGGATAGATGTACCTCTTACTCAGTCACTGCCGACTGAGTCCCTACCCAAGTAACGCATAGACAACTAGCTCCCAATGGTCACCAAACCCCCAATAAGGAAGCAGTAGAATCAAAGCACTAAGACATCAACTGTGATTCATCTTCGTATCCCTTAATAAGTGTGATCCACACTTCTTACTCCACCAGCTCCCAGTGCCAAATGTTGACAAGGCATACAAGATGATTTTACAAGAAACATTACCAATATTAGTACATTCGTATCAAAAAAGTGCGTGAAGAGCAGGGAGCTAGAGAACATGTGCACTAGATTGACGAGCAATTGGCATCAGAAGAAATTAATAAGATGGAGAAGACAAAAGAAACGTTGTTGATGATAGTTCAAACCCAAGTAAATTGATGAATCCAAATATTCCCCGGCACTAGGATAGATCCCCGAGAGATAAAGGAAATTCTGGAGGTAGAAGAATGCCAAAGAAAAGGAAAGTGAGATTTCTAATAGAGGAGGTGGGGCTAACTAAAGACACAGCGTGTGGAGATACCAGTGAGTCTCCAGTTGGTGTAAACATTACACGTTGTTTATACCAGTAAATGTTTAATGAAGAAAATGACGAAATAACTGATGGAAGTGTATGAATTGAAGAGAATGTGGGGAAATGGATAAAGGAATCATTGTAGAGGAGACTATAATACACCAATCACCACACAATTAGATCTCCCTAGAGTCAAACTAATCTCGTATCTTTGGATACCGAGAAACTCCAGGAATTGACGGATACTCATACTACACCATCATCAAGTTCATCTCACACTAAGTTATCTAAGACGAATCGACTTCTATCCTTGTTCAAGACAAAACCTGCTCGCTTTAAACGATACAAGAGTTTCTTTCAGGAGGTACAGGGACGTTATGGTTACTTGTTTGCACATTTACAATCCGAGTTTATGCCGTGAGGAAGTCATCGAACACTTTCTGATATCTTCAGAATGTAATGGTTGAGACAATACCCTGCTATAGTTGAATAAACACATTAAGGAGCAAGTTGTGAAGCAAGTTCCTGAATAAGTTCGTAATCAAGTTCCGGTGTATGTTGCGGAAGGGTTGATTCTGGAGAGGCAAAAGGCTAAAGAAGAGACGGAAAGGTTGATTGCTAAAGCTAGTGGAAATATCCAGGCTCAAATTAAGACACACATTGATAATGCAATTGCCAATGTCATTCCTTCTCAAGTCGATGCATCCGTTCGAAGATATATGTCTGGACATATTCTTCATGTTCATCCGGCTCAATCACAAACATCCTCTGTTCCAGAACAACAATATCAACTGTATCTTGCTATGAAAGATGATCCTCAATTGCAACAACAAGACATAGCAATATGGTTAGCTCTCCAGATGAAGTTTGGAAGAGCTACGGTACCACAAATAGCATGTAGGACTCCTGCCGTTCGCCCAAGAAATCAGGACGAACCTCATGATGATGCTCATCCTGAGGGGGAGAATAGTGCAAAGCGGCAAAATACCTCGGAGTATGAAGCTTATGTATCTGGAGAGTCATTGTCTGGACAAGATTTACAAGAGGAACTAGCTCCATCAACCTTAGGTAATCAAGAACAAGATGATGATTTTGATTTTTGGACTGACTCTTATGCTTCAGATGATGATGAAATACCATCGAAGCAAGTATCATAAGACATTATGGAAGAAGTATCACTGACTATTGATGAAGCTAAGCTGAGAAAGATAGCTGATGAGATGTTGAGACAGAACGTACCATTTACAACGTTGTATCAAAATAGACTTTATCCGTTAACGTTTATATCAAAACCTTAATTATATGTAATGTATACATATAAAATGAACGTGCAAGCCTTCAAGCGTGTGTACAAGTATACAATACACAACATTTGAAATATAATTTCCCTCCAAGTCAATAAACAACTCATTAAAGTTCAATGTACAAGCCTATTAAGCATAGAATTCAAACCTTGCCATTTTCCATCATTTTCATTCTAAATTTCATACCACCTCTATAGTACAAGGTACAAACACTTAATGCATGACTTCTAAACCCTAAACCTAAACCCTAAGTCATCCTAAAACCCTAATCTAAAACCCTAAACCCTAAACGAAACCCTAAAACCCTAATTTAATTTTAAACCTAAAACTAAACACAAAACCTTAAAACTAAACCTTAAACCTTAATCCTAAACCCTAATATTAATCCTAAACCTTAATCCTAAACCTTAAACTATCCTAAACCCTAACCCTAACTCGAATTAAAACCCTAAACCCTAAGCCGAAACCAAAACCAACCCAACACCCTTTAGTTTCATTTTAAACCAAATTAGCTACCACAACACCTTGTCACCTCCTTACTAGCTTGCTTAGCACCTCAAGCAACCACCTAAGCACCTTACAAGCAGCTCCATTACATCCCTTGGCCACCAAGTTTGTTTTGTCACCTCCTTGTCCCTTCTTGTATGCCGCGGCTACACCACCATCCCACACCTCATCATAACTAGTTCTAGCTCTTCCTACTCACCCTATACTCTTCCTTAGTCATCACTCTACATCCCTTGATCCTTACTCGAAGTATTCTTGGGTACCAAGAGGTTTTTGAACCCTATATAAGCCGAATCCAAGCAACCCTTTCAAACACACCTCAAATCTTCATCACAAACACAAATGGAGTTCTAGCCTAGTCAAGGAAGAAGTAGAAGGTCCGTAAGATCAAAATATAAGCCAAGAATCAAGAGAAGGAAGGTCTTGAATCCATATCTAGGTGTACAAACCAAAAAACCCCATTTCAACCCATTTTAGCTCAAGTGAGCTCAAAATCTTGTTCAATAAGGTCATGATCTGTTTTATAACTTTTATGTTAGGATCATTAAAAGTGTCGATTATGTGATTTTGTCTTATTTAAGTCATTAGTGTTTCTTTTGATAATGTCAAAGTAGTTTGTAATAAGGTATATTATGCTAAAAGAATGAAATAGCATAATTACCAAAGTCTAGGGACTAGATGTGACAAGTTAGGAAAATAAGGAAGGGAAGCCTCCTTCCATCACCTATAAATACCCCTCTAATCTTCATTAGAGGGTGATGCACTTGTAACAAACTCTTCCATTTTCACTCTCTTTTATATCATTTAAATTTTAAATACTTGTCCTTCTCTACTATTCTCTCTATGCATACATGTTCGATATGATTGATTCAAGATTAATGTGACCTAACAAGTGGTATCAGAGCCAATAGAGAATTAGAGTGTTCGTTTTGTGAGTTTTTTTTCACATTCGAGAATTCAATTTGTGTCCGAGAAGCGTACAATGATGTTCGGAGAATTCGGTTGAAGATTTTGAGCTTTCGAGATCGATTTTGGCAGAAAATTTAAGTATTGGGATTATCGAGTGTAGTTTTACTTCGTTAGCAGTTCTCGGAAGTGGTATTCGTGTTCTCGGAAGAAGTTTAGCATTCTCGGAAGTGTTATTCTTGTTTTTTAACAGATTCAGTGGTAAAAGTTGTGTAATTTCGATAAGAAATATCATGTAATAGATATATACGACCTTCGGTTCTATCAAAAATCGTATATTAGAATAAGCTTTTTTGGTTTTATCGAGTGTAGTTTTACTTCGTTCACATTTTTGGTTTTATCGAATTTGTGAAATAAGGTTTTGCTACGATTAATCTCGAAAATAAGCTTTCAAAGTCATAACATACATCCATTTCACGGTTTTATCGTGATTTGAAGTGTTGAAAAACAAAAATTCTCAAATTTAATTCGGACGTCAAATTCGGTTTTATTGAATTTGAATTTTAAGGACTTTTGGATTATCTAGTCATCATAAATTTCAGTTTTATCGAATTTGTGGTTATTAATAATTCATAATTGTTGAATTTTTCAAAATTTGGACCTACCGAGTTTGTAGTTAAATCGAGTTTTAGGTTTTACCGAGTTTGAATTTCCGAGTTTAATAAGTTTGTAGATTACCGAGTTTGTGTACTGTTCGAGAAGTATATCGATCTTCAGACTACTTGTTATACGTGAACAGTGTTGTCCGAGTTTGACTACTGTTACCGAATTTGATACTATTCTCACAAATATCACTCATTTTCGTCTACAAAGATCCAATCTTTGAATCATAAGACATGTCGACATCCAAAACATACCAACAATCCCTTGCTGATGCCGGTTCTGAGAATAGGCCTCCTATGCTTGAAAGGGGTAGTTATATACCATGGGCAAGTAGATTCAGACGATATCTAAACCGGAAGAGAGACAACCGGAAGTGGCTTCTCAAAGCACTTGATGAAGGCCCTTATGAGTTTAAGAATTTCGTTCCTGAAGGCTCGACAATACCACGATTGCAAACTGCAGAGGATCTTGAAGGTGATGACTTATTGCTCCATGATGCTGAAATGGAGGTCATGAATATGATTCTACTTTCTATTCCTAATGAGATTTACAATTTTGTGGATGCTTGCACTTCGGCCAAGGATATGTGGAAACGAGTTGAACGATTGATGAGGGGAACTATACAAAACAAAGTTGACAGAGAAACACGTTTCACGAATGAATTTGATCAATTTGTTGATGAACCAGGAGAAGCACTTGTTTCTGTTTACAACCGTTTTGCTCAATTAATGAATGATTTGGAAAGAAACAACATGAATTTTCAAACCGTGACAATTAACAAAAAGTTTCTAAATAGTTTGCAACCGGAATGGTTGAAATATGTGACTCAAGTTCGTCTTACTAAACAATTAACTGTGGATTCGTTCGATGATCTTTTTGACTATCTTTAGCAATTTGAGAAACTGGTTAATGCTTTAAGAGCAAAGAAGTTAGAAAAGTCTCATGACCCTTTGGATCTAGTAGCAAACACGGGTTCATCCTCTAGACAAACACCATCTTATTATGTGACACTTCCTATGTCTGTGGTTGATTATGATGATGAGTACCAACAGGATGATGTCCACAACAATTCTGAAGATCCTCTAGTCTCTGCAATGTTGTTACTTGTAAAAGCCATTACTCAAAATTTCTCTAATACGACAAATAATCGTCTTCGTGCTTCATCCAACATCAGAAATCAAGTAATCATTCAAGGCGACAGGGTGAATATTCAAAGCAAGAATTCTGGTAATACCAGAAGAAATAACAGACGAGCTTATGTTCAAAAGGAAGTTGTTGAGGGAATGAATGCTCCGAATGAGACTGGAAATGTTCAAAGGACTCTTCGCACTCCGTCTTCAGGCAATACTTCAACAGTTCAATGCTACAACTGCAGTGGAAAAGGACATTTTGCTAGGAATTGTCCAAAGCCAAGGGTTCGTGACTCAAAGTATTTCATGGAGCAGATGTTGCTGGTAAAACAGGATGAAGATGGTGTAATTCTTATAGATGAACAGAATGATTTTCTCTTTACTGATGCTTTAAGGATGGAATAAATTGAAGAACTCAGTGCAAACATATGCTTAATGGCCAGAATTCAACCAGCTGATCATACTTCAAATGATGGGCCAAGTTGTGAGTCTGCATTTATAAGTGAGGTACAATCTTCATCCATCGATGAGAATAATGAACCAATGTATCCAACTCATACTAAAATTATTAACAGTACCATTGGTGATGATCAAATTAATAGCAATATTAAATTTGATTCATTTAAGGGAAATGTTAATAGTGGCAGTGTTGAAAAAGATACACATGTTCCTGATCTATGTGCAGTAGAAAAACTTGCTAGAAATGCATATCAGGAAGCTGAAAAACAAAGAATATTTGCTCAACAAGTCCAAACACAAAACACGCATTTGACTAGTCAAGGAATGGGTTCGGATTTTGGAAAACATAAACAAGGATAATAATTATCTCAACGAATTTCTTGAAGCTGATGAACGGGCAAAACGTTATAATAAACAAGCTCAGTCTCAATTAGTTCGTGATCGAGATATCATTCGAGATCTCGAAAAACAACGAGATAAATTAGATTTAGATGTCAAAAATTACAAACGGAAAAATGAGGAATTACAAAAGACTCATTCAATTTTAAAAAGGCAAATGAGTGTATGACCAACAGTTAAAACATGGTTTGGGGTATCCGAATCCTTATACACTCAAGCAAGCAATTTCAAAGTGTCCAAAGTTATATGTTACATC
>BQNB010096977.1:0-21646 GCA_026074375.1 Tanacetum coccineum | reverse complement strand
AAATTTTTGTGGGCCTTGTGCGAAATTACATAATGAGACCTATTGAGAAGAAATGTTATATATAAAATATCATTATTTATAAAAAATAATGCAAATTAGTTATCTAAACGTTTAACATATTGTTAAGGGATAAAATTTTCGGCCCTTTAAAAATTTGAGGCCCTATGCGATCGCTCACCCCCACACCCTTAAAGATGGCCCTGGCTCTTAATATCATAAGTTGTAAACGAGTAGTGTTCATAATTCGTTCATTATCCTCAAGATTTATTATTCACACTTTAAGTGTCAACTAACGAAGGGCTAATATGTCTAGAACACACAAGAGGAACTTATTTATTCAAAGATAGACTAGGAAGGTTGAAGGAATGAAGGCCAAGTATGATTGTAATAAATTATTCTACTTGAAATAAGAATAAAGTAATCATGTTTTGACACACATCAAGACCTATCGGCTCCGGAATCAAATAATACTCTAGCTAGATGTTGCTTTAGAAGGAACATACCCGTGACTACATTCGGGTCTTAATGAGCATTCCTATTCCTTAGCATGTAGGCTCTTCCATGGGCATTATTGTTGGTGGTCTTTTAGCACTGATTTGCATAATGCCCTTTCTCTCCATAAGCATGACAAATAACTGTTACTGGTAGCAGATTACTTCTAGTGGTTGGCCTTTTGTTTCTGTAGTTCTTAGTTAGATGGCATACCTTGTTGCAAGTATTACACTTAACAGTGCAAGGTCCTGTGTGATGCAAGGTGCATTTCTTACACAAGGGACAGTTTCCAATATACCTATTATTTTTAGTTGGGTGGCAGCATAAGCCCTGAAGGTTTCCTGTCTTCTGTTCTGTTGTGGTTGGTGATTATTGTAGCGGTTGTTGGTGTTGATGTTACGGTAGTTGTTGTTGTTGAAAGTTCTTCTGTCGTCAAACTTTTGTTTGTGATCACTTAATACTTGTACCGGAGTGTACTTTATTACCTGATCCATTAGCCTCTGGACTATGTTAATGGCTTCCTCTAGAGTTTGAGGTTTAGAGGCGGTAACATTTCCTTCAATACTTCGAGGCAATCCCCCGATGAAAACTTCTATCATTTTCTCAGAATCTAGCACCATAGTGGGACATAAGGTTGCCAATTCCTGGAATCTTCTCACATATGCCTTGAGATCATTCCCCTTCACAGTCAGATGGTAAAATTCGTCTTCTATCTTCTGGACCTCAGTTCGGGGATAATATTTTTTATCAAAAGCTTCTTGAATTCAACCCAGGTAATCTTGTAAGCTTTTTATATCCCAATAGGTTGGGCAAAAGAATTCCACCAGGTTAGAGCTTTTTCAGTTAAAGTACCAGTAGCAAACTTCACCTTGTAGTCTTTGGTACAGTTGCTATGGGAAAACACTGATACAGTTTGCTCAAACCAACGGATAAGTCCAACAGCTCCTTCTGAACCTTTGAAGTTGATAGGTTTACAGCTCATGAACTCTTTGTAGCTACACTGTCTTGCTATAGGAGCTTCTCTTTCTCCGGTGTTCCTATTGGTATTATCAGCATTTGCCATTGTTGCAGCTTGTGCTTCCAGAGCTGTGGTAACACTATCAGCAACTAGGTTCCTGATGGCAGCTTGAGTCATGGCTAGTGCTTCAGATGTTGACATCCTTTTGGGAGGCATTCTATAAACATAAAACAACACGTAATAAGAATTATATCACAAGTCTTAAAATTCAATGCTTATTTTTGAACTTTAAGCATTTTTAACAATAGTGATATTGAAATCATAGATACTTATTTGATATGGATTCTAACAAGCATCTGATTTATTAGAAGTTACGGTATGATTCATAATGATGAAGATGGAGATGTAATATAGAACATAGGATGAATATAGAACGGGATAACCATTATATTATATCATGAACGACTTGTCTTTGTACTGTACATAGTCAAAATTTGACAAGTGTTGTTATTTATACCACACATCCCGTGGCTAGGTTCTATTAAAAGCTATAACTAGTATCTAATCTAGTAGTCCGATGGTCCTTTTTGGTTGTTCTTGTGTTCATAGATTGCATTCAGAAGACTTTCCTTATCTGCTTGGTAACGAGCCTGGATATCTTCGATGATTTGTTCTAGATTAGCAATCCTGAAGCGAGCCAGATCAATCTTGCTGTTATTTCCCATTTGCTTTCTTTGAAGTTTAGCAATTTGAGTATGAGACTCTCGGAGTTCAGCTTCTATTTTGTCTTCTATGTGCTCAATGCGGTCGAGAGAGAGTTCATCTAGGTGATTCAAAATTTCCTCAATTTGCTCCTCGTGACGTTACAAACTTGTCTTACGAGAGCTTTCTCCTATCTCAAATGCTTGAGGTAGGTTGGAAGTAGAGGAGGATGATCGGTCATGACCTCGTTTCTTAAGTGGTAATAATTCCTCAAGAAGAAAGAATTCTTGAGGATTAAACATTGGAGATAGCATTGAAGATGGATGCATAATAGTTGGCGGTGGAATAGGTGATTCTTTAGCATAGTATGCATGCATGACCTTCATATAGGGGTCATCATGAAAAAGTGAAAGAGTTGGTGAAGCTATTAGAACTAAACCAAATGAGTTATTTTAAGAGCTAGAATAAGTTTTTCCCGGTGAAGCTAGGACATAGTGCGGGGAAGCCGGGATATAGTCAGGAAAGTTAGAGGAAAAAGCATCCTCAATATTAGAAGTAGGGTAGCTGGGAGAAGACATCACTCTGTTAACAACCCAGTGGTAAATAACATAAGTTATTAATATAATAGTATAATAATTATGTACTTTACATACTCTTTGGGAGATGTAGTGGCACAGAGGACTTTCTTGGATGGAAAAAGAAAAGTAGTTATAGTTAAGGTTTTCATCATGGCTCTATAACATTGGCTCTTGATAATAATCTATAACTCCCCCATTTTGACATATTATAGCAGCGGAATCTAATCTGGGGGTATTATTTCATAGTATTCAACAGTAATAATCCATAGAAAAACAAATAGGTAAAGAAACATTTTTGCGAAAAATATAAGTTTATCATTTCCATTTATTCATCAGAGTTTTTACAAAAGAGAGGTCCCAAACATCTAGAAACATAAAGTTTGAATGATTATACAGTAGTTTTAGCATTTCTTCAAGTCCATTGCCACTCCGTGCCATAAGATGCTCAGTTATCTGAGATAAACATGCTAAAAAGTCAGCATAAAGGTTGTGTGAAATTCATAGGTTTATGTTAAACAGTTTGAATACAAGTTCAATTGTGGGTACGTATGTTCTACACCCATATGTGTTATTAATTGCAATGAGTACATTTATTATAGAAATCCAAGTATTATTTTGCCCTAAGCTCATGACTCAAAGGACTTGAGATAATCAATAATCACAAGAAGTTGCCCATCGGTTGCCTTTGCCAAACACCGCATAGTGATTCAAATAAAGTGGTTTGGTTACCAGAAAGTATAGGTACACCAACGGGGGAGTTCAGTCCCATTAGATCTATAACAGCATTCGCCGGCTTACTCCAGAAAAAGCAATTAACGGTTTCTATGATATTGGGGTCTTAATGGCAAATATTAAGGTAGACTTAGGAAATATTATATAAGATAGCATATAGTTGGAAGGAAAAAAAACACTTAATATATTATGGTTTATTAGCATGTTATCCCCCTATCGGGTTTATAATAACATTAGAAGATTTAAAAATGCAGGCTATGAACTCACATTAACAGGGGAAAATTTGATTGTTGCCTAATGAATATCAAGTGAAAAGTTACGGCCTCGTCATTGGCAACCTGGGGTTGGCTAATATGTCAAGTTACTTAGTGTGTTAGTTTTTGTTTCTTAAACTTTTTATAGTGTATTGTTTTATCTTTGATTTATTTATTTATGGAAATATTGTATCACTGTTCTGGCTATCATAATCCAGAGGCCATGTAGTATGTTTGAGGGAGTCGGGGCAACTCTTTAAATCGTAAACCTTGCAAACTCGTCCAAAAAACAAATTTCCATTATGGAACCACCTCACATGAAATTCTAGTAACGTGATAAGATTAAGTTTTTAAGGTTCTTTATAAGACTAGTCGTTGTGTTAAATTACGTTAATTATATTAAGTATTTGTTTTATAATGCGTCCGATCGTTGATTAATAGCGATAAATGTATCGGTTTTTAATAAATTCGAAGGGTTTATTATATAAATATATATTTTTATTAATGTATTTAAAAATATTATAATTTTTATATCTTTACAGTTGCAAAATGGCAATATTTACCCTTGATTTATAAACTTTTACAATGTTCATGATAATGGGCTTAATTTGGACTTAGCTTTTTCATAAAGTTTTTTGTTAGTGTTTTTGTGGGCTTCTTTTGATTAAATACGTATTTCATGAAACACAGCTCCAATTTTTTTTCAAAACTGTTTAAGCTTATGTTGATATTTTTGTAGCTTATTCCGGTGTTATGTGAGCTTATTAGACATAGCTTTTATTATTTTGGTTAGATCATTTTAGTGGTCAAGGGGAGTCAAAGACAATAGATTCGATCTTTCTAGCAACAAGGCAGTGTGAGTTTTGGTTGTTTTGCTTCGAAGTCAAAAAACGGTTATGTACACGACATTAGCAACTCTTGTGAAGGACACGAACTCGTACTTAAAGAAGCACCCGAATTCGCAATTTACTTGTCAACGAATTCGCAAAATTCCCTTTGTCACACGAATTAGCAACATTTCTTTGTTGAACGAATTCGCAACTTACTTTAACATCCGAATTCGCAGTTCACCTCTTTCAACCGAACTCGCAACTCTCTTTAGAAGACACCGAATTAGCAATCTTGTGAAGGAATCGAATTATCAAGTTTTATGTGTCAACAAGATTTCAGCAAGCCTCTTATTTTTTGACGAATTCGCCATTTTTCTCTTACAAACCGAATTTGCAACTCAACTAAAGCATCAAATACACGTTTTAACTCTTTTCGGGTTTTTTGGTTTTGAGTGTCGGTTCATTACGGGACTTCTAATCTATACCATTGTGATCGTGAACTCGTTTCGATCAACGTGGTATATTCACTTGATTCCGACGATAATCGTACGAGTCCGTGAGACGAAATTAACCCTCGTTGTATTATTTTGAAAGTTTCAAAACGAAAGAAGTCAGATTTTTGGAGCGGAATATCTTTATATTGAATCTAAACTTTATTGGAAAAATGCACATGCAGTCCCTACATGTCTAAGACCATTTCATATCAAGTCCTTGGTGAATTATTAACCGTTAAAGTTGAAAATACTTTGCAGCGTTGGTCCTTAATTGCTACAATTCAACCGTTTGTCCTCTAAAGTTAACCGTAATTGCACCGTTTGTCCTTAATCGAGTTTTGATCAACCGTTAATCATTTCAAGCTCAAAATTTGTGCACTGTTCATCGTTTTATCTTAACAAATCGTTAACGCAAGTTCAAGTTCTTCGATTACAACAATGATTTCAACATCAATTAATTATTGTTTCACGGTTTCTTCTTGATTTTGTAAAATCCCGCAAAAGATTCCATTTCTTTTCTCGGTTTAAATCATAGATTTGTAAAATCATGTGAACATTATTGATACTTTCAATCCACTAAATCAACTAAACTCTTTACCTACTTAAGGATCCTACATAATATCATTTTCACTTTCCATCACGTTTCCAATGGATAACGAAAGATAACTTTTTCTGCGTGTTCTAATTAGGAAAAAGAACAACAAATGCAAACAAATTCTTGTCAAAGCAAATGAAGAATGTTGCATGGTATCTTTTCGGACGACTTCTATTCCACACCTGTACAGCTTCTTGCAAACAACGACTTAAAAGGAACTCGAACCGAGTCTGGATTCAAACGCGCATTTGCGACACTCTTTGGTCAAGATGTAGAGACTTTCACAGGCATAATGTTCTGAAGCATGGATCAACTAGAAAAGCAACTTGACAATGAAGAATTTCAAGAGATTAGATCCATGGCTTCTTTTAAAGTACTCGAGGATCACAAGTATCAGATGTTCTTCACATGTCTTGGATTTTGTAGGCTGGATCGAATTTGTTGTAATGACACGTAACTTCTTCTATCATTTCCACTCAACTTGAGTTTCCAGGATTTCGTGATACACTAATCCAAAATCAAATGGAATCTGTAAGTGCTAAGTCAATTGTATGTTGATCGTTAGAGAACAGCAATATAACCATAATATAATAAGAGAGTATGATTGCCAGGGTGAATGACAGACAGATGCAGACAATAGAGGAAAAAGGTTGATACGAGTAATAGCATTGGATGCTAGTTTTAGGTTGACATAGGAAAAGGAGTAGGACCAGAATCAAAGAGCTGGGATACAAAGCTAGCAGATTAGGGGTATGATGCACATATTAATTAATGCAGTTATCTGACAAAGTTATGTTGATAGAGACATTGGTTTGTTGGTTACTAAGACTGTTGAAATTCATTGTCTATTGCTATGGACAACTAACATATTGAGATCCTGGGAATTCAATAATAAAGGAGAGGTTTGAACAGAATGCTGATACAATGTCATGACACTGTCCTATGCATGCTTAAAATTAAATGATAAATAGCACAACTCAGACAATACTCTCAAATCAAATCCCTCAAATCTGTTACTCTTGTCTCAAAAACAACGTTGCCAATTTCAAATGTTTTTTTAAGAATGGAAGCACATTGTGTTAATCTTGAACTTAAATATCCAAATCTAGCTTATTAAAAGAAGGGAAAACATGAGTCAATTTTCAATGTAAAAAGTAATGAAGCCAAGATTAAAATGACACTAGTGTAAATTGAATAAAATAAAATCGAAATTGGAAACATTAAGTGGCCAATTTAACCTTAAGGAAAATGAGAATTTGTAAAGGGCATTACAAAGAACTGTTTAGATTTCTATCAAGACACGAGAGCTAAGGTCTATTAGGGACACAACAACTTCTTTGATTGTATCAAAATGTTGATGTTCAAAGCTCTTCTTTTAGAAAAAGGATTGCAATTGCAGCATTTAAAAATGACGTTAAGGAAAATTAACTGGGGAATATAGTGTGAATAATAATGTGAATACTAAGTTTGCAAAACAATAAATCTTGGGTAAACCAGTTTTACAAACACACATAAACCAATCAGTTGTTAGACAACCGACTGCGTTTAAGTCTAAACGACCTAGAATTTCAAAGCCACGGTTTGCCTCCCATGTTGATGTGAATAACGATTTGTCAAAACCAGTCACTACACATTATTTGCCTACGGAAAAAGAATCTTCTTGTGCAAAACCTAATCATATTATTGCATCTAGCTCATTTAGGTATAGCTTAAATGACATGGTTCATAATCACTACCTAGAGGAAGCTAAGAAAAAGACACAAGAAATAAGTAGGAATTCCCAACCTAGTGTGATAACTTCTACTAGATCACAAAGCACAGCGAATGGTAGCAAACCAAAACCTAGGATCAATAACCAAAAGTCTAGGAATTGGTGTGCATCTAAGAGTAGTTGCGTAACGACAAAGACTGTGCCCATAGCAGAACACTCTAGGAATTCTAGAAAATTTTCTGACTCCAAACATTTTGTTTGCTCGACATGTCAGAAATGTGTCTTTAATGCAAATCATGATCATTGTGTAACAAAATTCCTGAATGAGGTCAACTCGCGTGCTAAGATTCCATCCAATAAGACAACGAACAAAAACAAACCCGTAGAGCAAATAAGTATTGCAAAGAAACCAAAAAGACAGATCTCGAAAGGACATAGGTTTTCAATCAAAAAGACTTCCGTTGTGCATGAGAAAATAATGACTCCTAGATCTTGTCTTAGGCGGCAACCGACGGGTAAAATTTTCAAGACAGTTGGCCTTAGGTGGGTTCCTACAGGAAAGATATTCACCTCTAGCACCACCAAGGTTGACAGTGAACCTACAAATGGTTCAAATGACGATATCACTAACCAATATGAATGCGAACAAACTCTTGATGTCAGTGCAGGTACTCTTAACTTAAGTGCAGGTACATCTTTCAATCCTAAAAAGGAAGGACTTAGAGTTTGGTTCCTGAAAAGACTAATATCTCATAAACCAGGGCTTCAAGGAATTCTGATCTGATGAGCAAGCAATGACTTGTGATCATAACAGTTCAGAACTTAGAATTCACGACCAAAGCAATGAACCGTTAAGTTTAAAGCTGGTTCCAAAAGTTGTTCCTCTAGCAGACAAGACTTTGCTTACTAGGTTTCCTTCAACCATTTTGATATTGTAAAAGGTATCTATTGTAATGGGTGGAATATTTAGCATAGAGGCAAGAGATATGGATATGAAGCTTTTATCTACTTCAGAATTAAATAATACTCTATCTAGATGTTGGTTTAGAAGGAACAAACCCATGACTACATTCGGGTCTTGGTGAGCATTTCATATCCTCAACATGTGAGGCCTATTCCGTGGCATTGTTGTTGGTGGTCTTTCAGCACTGATTTGCATAATGCCCTTTCTCTCCACATGCATGATAAGTAACTGTCACTGGTAGCAGATTACTTCCAGTGGCCCACCTTGTTACAAGTATTACACTTAACAGTGCAAGGTCCTGTGTGATGCAGAGTGCATTTCTTACACAAGGGACGGTTTCTAATATACCTATTGTTTTCAGTTGGAGTGACAGCATAAGACCTGAAGGTTTCCTGTCTTCTGTTCTGTTGTGGTTGGTGATTATTGTAGCGGTTGTTGGTGTTGATGTTACGGTAGTTGTTGTTGTTGAAAGTTCTTCTGTCGTTAAACTTTCGTTTGTGATCACTTGATACTTGCATCGGGGTGTGCTTTGTTACCTGATCCATTAGCCTCTGGGCTATGTTAAGGCTTCATATAGAGTTTGAAGGTTTCGACGGCGGGTAAACATTTCCTATTCAATACTTCGAGGCAATCCCCCGATGAAAACTTCCATCATTTTCTCATAATCTGGCACCATAGTGGGACATAAGGTTGCCAATTCCTGGAATCTTCTCACATATGCCTTGAGATCATTCCCCTTCACAGTCAAATGGTAAAATTCGTCTTCCATCTTCTGGACCTCAGTTCGGGCACAGTACTTCTTTATCAAAAGCTTCTTGAATTCAACCCAGGTAATCTTGTAAGCTTCTTCTATCCTAATAGGTTGGGCAAAAGAATTCCACCAGGATATAGCTTTTTCAGTTAAAGTATCAGTAGCAAACTTTACCTTGCAGTCTTCGGTACAGTTACTATGGGAAAACACTAATTCAGTTCGCTCAAACCAGCGGATAAGTCCAACAGCTCCTTTCGTACCTTTGAAGTTGATAGGTTGGCAGCTCATGAACTCTTTGTAGCTATACTTTCTTGCTACATGTGCTTTCTCTTTCTCGGTGTTCCTATTGGTATTGTCAGGCATTTGCCATTGTAGAGCTTGTGCTTCCCCAGAGCTGCATATAACAGTGTCAGCCATACTAGTTTTCATGATTGCGCTGGATTCATGGTGGTGCTTGATATGTTGATGTCCTTTTGGGAGGCTACTATCCAACATAAGACATCAACATAATAAGAATGATATCACAAGTCTTAAAATGAAATGATTATTTTTGAACTTTAAGCATTTTTAACAATAGTGATATTAAAATCATAGATACTTATTTGATATGAATTCTAACAAGCATCTAACTTATTAGTCTATTTTCTAAGGGTCATGGTAAGATTCATAATGATGAAGAAGGAGATGAAATAAAGGACACATGATGAATATGAAACGGGATCACCATTGTATTATATCATGAACGACTTGTCTTTGTACCATACATAGTCAAAATTTGACAAGTGTTGTTATTTATACCACACATCCCGTGGCTAGGTTAAAAACTATAACTAGAGTCTACATCTGTTAGTCAGTTGAGTCAATTCCTGGCTGCTCTTGTGTTCATATATTGCATTCAGAAGACTTCCCTTATCTGCTTGGTGACGAGCCTGGATATCTTAGATGATTTGTTCTAGATTAGCAATCCTGAAGCGAGCCAGAGCAATCTTTCTGTTATTTCCCATTTGCTTTCTTTGAAGTTTAGTAATTTGAGTATGAGACTCTCGGAGTTCAGCTTCTAGATTATCAAAATCTTGTTGTATGATTACCCGACCTTTTCCAAGACCTTCTATTTTGTCTTCTATGTGCTCAATACGCTCGAGAAAGAGTTCATCTAGGTGATTCAAAATTTCCTCAATTTGCTCTTTGTGATGTTCTAGACTTGTCTTACTAGAGCTTTCTCCTATCATAAATTCTTGAGGTAGGGCAGAAGTAGAAGAGGATGATGAGTCACCACCTCGTTTCTTAAGTGGCAATAATTCGTCAAGAAGAAAGAATTATTGAGGATTAAACATTGGAAATAGCATTGAAGATAGAGGCACAATAGGTGGCGGTGAAATAGGTGATTCTTTAGCAATTGTATGCATGCCATGTCTTTCATATAGGGGTCATCTTGAAAAAGTGGTAAGAGTTGGTGAAGCTATTGGAACTAAACCAAATGAGTTATTTGAAGAGCTAGAATAAGTTTTTCCTGGTGAAGCTAGGACATAGTCCGGGGAAGCCGGGATATAGTCAGGAAAGTTAGAGGAAAAAGCATCCTCAATATTGGAAGTAGGGTGGCTGGGAGAAGACATCACTCTGTTAACAACCCAGTGGTAAATAACATAAGTTATTTATTATTTTTTTAGTATAATAGTTATGGGATTTACATACTATTCGGGGTGATGTACAAAGTCGGCAAGGAGACTTTCTTGGGATGGAAAAAGAAAAGTAGTTATAGTTAAGGTCTAACCCCCTATGTTCTCTAGAACAGTTGCACTTGATACCATCTATACACCTCATTTTTGACATATAACAGTGGAAGCTAATATGGGGTATTATTTCATAGTACAACAGTCATAATCATAGAAAACGACTCATACAAAGAGACGTTTTGGAAAATTTAGTTATCATTCATTTATTCATCGAGTTTATCAAAAGAGCATGAGGTCCCAAAATTTACTGATAACTACAAGTTTGAATGATAACAGTTTAGCCATCTTCAAGTCTGTGCCACTCAGTGCCATAAGGTGCTCAGTTACCTGAGACTAAACATACTAAAGTCAACACAATTGGTTGAGTGATATTCTTTGGTTTTTGTTAAAAGTTTTGAATACAAGTTTCAATAGGGGGTACGTTGTTATACACCCATAAGTGTAATATTGCAATGAGTTACAATTATTATTGAATATAGTATTAATTGCGTCTAAGCTCATGGCACTCAAACTGACTTGTGTATATATCAATAATGATATATGTAATGATAATGGCCCCCGTGTAGGTAATTGTCATATACCTATAAGTTTCAAATATAGTGTGTTTGGTTACCTATCTGGCTAACACAAACGGGATTCGTCAACCCCGATAGGCCTATCCACAATATTCGCTTTCACTCGCAAGTGATTAATGGTCCATTGATGGTGCGGGGTATTTTGGGCAGAAAGAGACTTAGAAACAGTATTGAAAATAATATATCAGGATAACATACATTTAGAAAATACTTGTATTCATGGTTTATAGCATGTATCCTCCTCACGGGTTTATGAAACATTTAAAAGAGTAAAATGCGAGGCTATGAACTCACCTTAACATGGGAAATCTGATTGATAACAAAAGTATATCAAGTGAAAGTAAGAGCTACGTCACGCAACATAGGGTAATATGTCAAGTCTTAGTGTGATGGTTTATGTTTCAAAACTTCATAAAGTTTAACGTATTACTTTGATTTATTAATTCATGGAAGTATTGCATCACTGTTTGGGCTATCATAATCTAGAGGCCATGTAGTATCGTTTGAGGAGTTAGGGCACTTTAAATCGTAAACCCAACAAACTCGTCAAAACAAATACCCAAATAGAACCCCTCACATGAAATTCCCTAGTAACGTGATATGATAAGATTTTAAGTTTCTTCAAAAGCTAGTCGATGATAAGTTACGTTAATTATATAACGCAATTGTTTTATAATGCGTTGATCGTTGATTTTATAACGATAATTTGTCAGTGTTTTAATAAAAGCGGTCTTATATTATATTATTTTTTTTTTTTCAATTTATATGAAAATATTATATATTATATTTTTATGTTTTCAAAAATGGCGATATATACCCTCGATTTATAAACTTTTACAAGTTTAGTCCTTTATATATAAAGTATATATAATTTAAACCATTAACTTTGAAACTTGGCAAGATAGGTCCTTATTGTTATAACTTTAGAAAAATGACATTTTCAGCCCCTCTAGTTATAAATTTCAAAAAGTTACGATATATACCCGTTGCCTGGAAATAATTTACAAATCAAATCCAAAAAGCCATGCAAGCTTATTTTAGGGTTCCAAATGATATTTTTAGGTTATAGCTTATTAGAATAAGCTAAAATAAGATATTCTAACGTAAAAAACGTTTAGAAAAAGGATTCGTTAGCTAGAAAATCAAAACGGGTCGTTTTTAGGGTTTTAATAAAAAACGCATGGGTTTGAGGAGTCAAGGCTTTAACAAGAGTTCATATAGAATCTAATAGACCTTATGATAGTTCTAATACAGATTATGAGCTTATTAAACAAGATTTTGAGCTTACTTGAGCTAAAACGGGTCAAAATGGGGTTTCCGGGTTCGTACGCCTAGAAACGACTTCAAGGGCTCCTTTCTTTTGATTTCTTGGCTTCTATTCTGATCTTAGGGACCTTATACTTCTTCCTTGGCTGAGCTAGAACTCCATTTGTGTTTGTAATGAAGATTTGAGGTGTGTTTGAATGGGTGTGCATCTTTTGGCTTTATATAGGGCTTGAAACCTTTGGTGCCCAAGTTTTCTTGGTGGCTAAGTGTCAAGGGCTATAGAGTGGTGATTAAGACATGCTAGGTGATAAGTATTGAGGGCTGGGCTATTACAAAGGGTTGTAAGCAAGGGTTGAAGGGTGTTGGGAGGGGGTTCGGCTACATTAGGAGTGACAGGAGGGTGATCGTTGAAACTTGGGTGGCAAGGGAAGTGATAGAGGTGGTTGCTAGGCTGCTTGGTGATGTGGTGGTGATGTCATAGAGGTGCTTGAGGTGTTAGGGTGCTAGCTTGAGTTGAAAATGGGTCAAAATGAATTAAAGGGGGGTGTCGGGTTGGTTCTTGGTTCGGTTTAGGGTTTTTGGTTTTAAATTCAAGTTAGGGTTAGGGTTCAAGATAGTTTAGGGTTTAGAAATCATGCATTAAGTGCTTGTACCTTGTGCTAGAGTGGTGGTAAGAAACTATAGTGATTTAGGAGGTAAAATGACCTAGTTTGGTTTTCTTGCATTATTGACTTGTACATTGAGCTTAAATGAGTTGTACATTGACTTGGAGGGAAAATGTAATTCAAATATTATGCATTATACACTTGTATACATGCTTTAGAGGTTTGTACATTTATTTTATATGTATTCATAACATATAATTAGGGTTTTGATATAAACGTTAACGTTTAATGCTTGTTTTGAAATAACGTCATAAATGTTATGTTAAATGGGTAATATACTTTGTAAAATGATATTAAGATATAGAATTGACATATTAGGATGTTTACATGATATAAACATAGATATAGATGGCATTGGTGGAGGTTGCGTGAGCTCGTTTACTTTAGAGATACAAGTTACGTTGCATAATGAGATAATGCAAAAACAAATCCCTGTAAAAAGGTAGTATATATATAATAGATGGATATTACAGTGTATCTAATTTAATAGATGGATAATTACATTGATGCAAAATACGGGTTGTTATATGTTACACTTGTCTCCCAAACAAACATTGCTTTTTTATCTTGAAATTCACCTTTGTCTTTAGATCGTGACAGTCTATAGGATAACTTTTCGTAAAAAATCCCGACTTTACCTAGAATTACCAATCCCGTGGAACGACCTGGTCTTACCTAAAAGATTATATAACATACATGGGTTATACTTTTACCCGTGTGTTTCTGTCTAATAAATTGGTATTTTTAGTCTTATAAATTTAAAGCTTTCGAAACGCATCAATTTGTTCGGGCCAATGCACGAAGAATACTTTGAGAAGAGGTATTCTGAAACGTCTATCAATTCTGCTGCACAACAAGTTCATAATCATGAAGTCTTACCTTCGACATCTTTAATTGTTGTTGAAGAACACGAGGCTCCTCCCATTGTAACTACATCCAAAGAACAAACTTCTCTAATGAATTCAATCAAGAAGACTTTGCAGATTTTGATGGTAATACGATCTTTGTTCCATATGATGCTCCAAAATTTAAAGAGGCTGAGTCATCTACAACAGCTTTAAAACCATCAAATATGCATGAGTTCCACCAAGTACAACCTTAAACACATATTTGGACTAAAGCTCAACCTTTGGAACAAGTAATTGGTGACCCATCCAAACCTGTGATGACTCGACAAAGAATTCAGACTGATTCTGAGGTATGCATGTATGCATTAACAGTCAGTCAAATGTGTATTGCATTTTAGATCCAAATGTCTGGTTAAATTTATCGTTTAACCTCCCTACAATTGAAAGGGATATTACAGACGATGAGGATGTCGATTTTTTTTTGTTGTGCTACTAATTCCACTGATGAAATACCATATTTGTACGTCCGTCCACCTAAAAAACTTGAAGCAAGGATAATACGTGGTCCAGCGGGTCTTATTCAAAAGGCGTTGCTACAAAAAAATGCAGACGTTATGGCAGGTTGTAGGAGTATGTCAGAAAAGTAAATGAAGCTGTGTCCGAAGATGATCATTTTACGCGTGGCCCATGGCTAAGTGCGATTGTGTATCTGCATGGTGAAGGGGTCATGCCATCTGGTTGTCTTGGTGATATGAAAAAATATTGTATAAATGGGAAACTTGAAAAAGTGGTTGGTGTTGTCATGAGTTGTACACCAAATGCGTTGGGAGATATGCCGGTTACACTAAAAGATCCAACAAGTATAATGGGAGGAACAATTCATTACAAAGTTTTTAAAAACGAAGATGATGTTACGCAAAGTCTGTCAAAGTCGGATCTGTTTTGATACTTCGTAATGTTTCTGTCTTTACCCAAAAACCATCAAAGCATTATCTTAACATTACAGTTAGAAACATTGTTAAGGTTTTCGACAAGGACACTAAATTTTAGTCTTATAAATGTTTATTTTTACATTTGTCCGTTTATGTTTTTTATCAAGTTATATTACAACAATTATCATCACTTGTAATGCTTGTTTACTTCAATGTCTACTTATTGTTGGTATATCAAACTAATATGTTCCTTGCAATAAGTTGTTAAAAGAAACAAATGTATACAATATTAATTCATGCAAAATGTTACTCTTTCATCATACACTATATAAAAACTAAACTAATCATAACCACAATTCCTAGTATCCTCATACCGACACTGATAAAACATGAGAAGCATTTGATATCTAATGTTTTCCCAAAATGTTTGACTATCACCATGCACTATTGGCTCCTCACCAGCACATAACTTAGAGATTAACCAACAAGATATCACTCCATAGTCTTTAAAGTTAGTTTATTGAGGGACAGGCCAACCCACACCGGCATTGTATGTAACATGAAAATAATAGGGTTGTCGTCTAGTTCCATTGAAATAACCACGACATTTCAAAATGTAATTAACCACGTCTGTCCAAGATCAACTTTGTTGTGTTAACATTGACCTTTGAGCATCGCTATACAAAGAGAACTAGTACCCAATTAACATCTTTCCATACTGGGTACGGACGCGTTGAACCATCCGATGTTCCAATTATGTGTTGATCTGTTTCTATCATAAATCGTTTTGATTTCAGTTGTACGCAGACTATCCCCGATTTAAACACTGTCACCTAGCATCACGTGGCCTCTCTCTAATAAATATCTTAATCCATCCATTCATTTGCTGATTCAAAACATACTAACAAAATAAAAAGCTGTTTTTGGGAAAAATAAAAATAATCCTTTATTAAACTTGTATTAATAAACTTATGTCCACGGACAACCAACCCTCTTTCTCAGGCTGTTCAGGGAATGAAAGCCAGCCATATACAAATGAGGAACTAGTTCTCGCCAAAACTTCTCTGAAACTAAATAACCCATCATATGACAATCAAAATAAACAACATAGGGGTTTAACAGAAATTTCCCGCAATCAAGATATTCTTCTCGCCTAACCTAAAAAACCAAATTAAAATACTATCTCAATACACATAATTGGTAGAGTTTATTTATTAAATTAAATATAAGTATGACAGTTACCTTACTAGGGTCCACGTTTTCATGCACAAAGTAATTATCAGTCACACGTTCACCCATAAACATAACGTCGTCATCTCTTACATTGTCATCAACAAAAGAGTTCCCAAGATTCAAAGGTGATACATTGGCATTCTTGGCCTTATTCTTAGTTTTATCACCCTGTTAGGAGGCAAATCTGTATATGGAGTCCGCCTATACATGCTAGGACGAGGTTCCCTCCTTTCTCGATTCAATATATTCTAAAAACAACAAATTATAAACATTTATTACTTCATGATGGTTAGTACTATAGAAGCATAATCGTAATTAATTTTAGGAGTACCAGGTTGAATAAGCCAACATCATGAGGATGCGATGGGAGAGGGGTTTGCCAATTTGGAGTAGCCGAATGCGATGGCATATGGGTTTGCCAATAAGGAGTACCAGGATGCGATGGCATCGGTGTTTGCCAGTTAGGCGTAGCCATATTATGACCAGAAGAAGGATTCGCTTAGGCACCTTCAAAGAAAGAGTTGTTTGGCTGCGTCGGGAAAGAAGATGGACCACCTTGTTTAAACCCCTAAATACAAAATTATAATATTTACTTACTTTTCAACAAGGAAAAAATCTATGATTATTAAATCCACAAAAATTATACGTGCATGCTTTGGAATCCACTCAACTCGCTTAACCCATAATGTTGACCGACAATGATCGATCCTTTATTTGGTTGTTGCACAGGCCGTAACGTCTATAATACTGATGCGCCTCTACTCAGAACGACTCCAATATCCATATCAAAAAAAATTTGTTTCAATTCGATAACGTTATACATATGCCTTAAATGCCAAAGTAAATATTAAACATGTAATGCTTTATTACTGTTTGAAAAGGGTATTGTATCGGGTTAAAATAGGGTATTGTCTAGTGATAAAACAAGGAAAGAGGTAGAATTGCAATATGTGTGGGTTGGGTACTTGGGTATTAGGTTGAACCGAGGGAGTCAAACGTGTCATGTTTTGGTACTGGTTGAAAAGGGCTGGGTTTGCACCATAACATATTTTCTTCAAGTTTTATGATTTTCTGTAAATGATAAGTGTATAAATCATGATCACAAAAAGATGCTAGTCCAAAAGTTATTTAGTTTTTTGAAGAAAATGCTTTAGGAGATTTATGCGTCGAACTTTTACTTCGTCTGGCTTCCAAACAACTTTTTTATTGCTATTTTTAACACTAATGATCTTTCAGAGATTAAACATCTGCATCGAAACATTCAGAAGTGAATGGCTCGAAGTTGTCTTTATAAATAGATAACGACGATGATGCACAAATTGGTAATGCTATTTGTGCATCTGTCAGAAAAGGAAATTCTGCATGTTTTAGGATTCATATATTTTTTAAATTAAAGTTCTAAATTCTGTTTGTACACAACTTATATTCGTTTGTGAATGCAGTGTTGCTGGGCAGAGTTTCAGCAGGTTGTTTTTGATGAAGGCGTTACATGAAAACTGATAATGTTCCGACGCCATGAAACATCATTTTATAAGTTGTGAAGTTAGGTATGGACCAAAGTTATGTTGGCTCGTTGTACCTTTTTATATTGCTTGATTTTTATCGGCAACTGGAGTGGTATGGTAGGAGAATTTTGATGTAAGAGCTACCTGAACATTTCATTATCATCCGTAGTTTGCTTTTGTAAGGATATAGTAGGCATCTTATGCCATTTGGGTAATTGTTGATCATCAAAAGCAAAATTAATGCTACATATAGAATTCTGATGGCTTTGATGATGTTGGTTTACCTTTTTTTTTTCATCATTTATACAAAAAAAATATGTCTTAAGAAAATGTTTGCATGCATCTCTGTTGCACAAATCCTTTGTTACTGATTGCGGAACACGTATCTATAACCACTGTCCCTGACTTCGTGCAAGAATAATTTGTGGTGCTTTCGACCATCATAGATAGTTGAGTAAGCTTTGACTATATTATGATGTAAATTGTCATATGTCGTTCCACGTGTGGCTGCATTTTGCACCTCTTATAAAGTAGTACAATCTATGGCTTTCTCGATTGCCAAGTATTGCGTGTAAGCTCTTGGATTGTTGATAAAGAGTATGCTAATACAATAAGCTTGGGTGTTGATTTATTAACAGAGTTCTGTGTTTGTTGTAGTGACAAGTATATGCCACTGGTTGGGGTTAGTTGACAAGTATATGCCACTGGCTATTGGAAGTCAAGATTTTGAACAATGTTATACCGGGGTTGTTTATGTTAAAATCGTATATAGACTTAAAATCAAACATTTAAATTTTCCAAAATTTAGGAGGTAGCTTGTCTCCGTTAACTCAAGTCAAAAGAGTCAAAATCTTAAGATGCATAGTGTACCCGTTTCAAGCAGGTCTTAAAAAGGTCTCGAAGAATGTTTTAAAACTCATTAGTGCAAAAAGAATGAGCCAAAACGAAAACTAAACAAACTTCTACATCAATAAAAGCACAAATTACTTGTATTCATATGAAGTAGAATATATGTGAAAACTGAAAAGTAAGGTAATCATGGAACTAAGTCCATACGCAGCAAAACCACTAGATTCAAGCAATTACATAACAAAACCAGTAATGCAAAAAGTAACATAATTATGAAAAACAATGTTCATACAAACCACTAGTTAAAACAAGTATCAAACCCCAAATGGAAAGACAGTATGAATCAGAAACAACTAAAGAAGCAACAAACTTCTAGTATAAAAATATGTCTCCATGACTAAGCCTCCATGGCTTCAGGTTCATCCCTGATAAACGATGAATATGAATACCTCTTAGAATGAAGAAAACTAATAACACTGGTTTGAATTTCGGCCGCTTGTTCTCGCGTAGCTTCCACTTTGTCGTAGAACTTTTTAATCTCATCGATATCAGGATTGTTAGTGCTAGCCGGATTCTTGATATACTTAGCAAGAGCATCATTAAGATCGTTGAGGGCATTCTCGGCTAAATCCCATAACTCGTAAGCGTTATAGCTGTGTTTGACAAGTTCTTTATCTTCCTCAGACTTGAACTGATTCAATTACTAAAACTCGGGCTCGAAACGCGCTTCAAGCGCGATCGAGCTTTTAATTTCAAGCTCGAGTTCGGCTCGAGTAAAGTTTATGTAAATATCAAGAACTTAAATCCATTCGAAAAAAAATGTTTCTTTGACTTTGACCTTCAGCGAGACCTTCAACAATGACTATGTCGTCTCTAAAGGTAATCCTATGGTTGACATGGTAAGAATATAAACAAAGCAACCGAAGGTTAAACTCTTGCCTGGTCGGACAAACCATTTTCAGAAACCGTTAAAAGTTAGTAGTGTTTAAGAGGAGTTATAAGGAAAAATATCAAAAACATCAATATTATCCCACATCGCCAGAGCATGAAACCTAAGTGCTATATTTAAAACCCATCTGGACTGTTCCAGTTGCCGAGCTCAGTAACTTGAGCTTGTAACCCGAGTGGGGGCATTAAGGTTCTCGGAGGGCTAAGAACTAGGGGCGATTATGGGTTCGTGTGTCTGTGGGGGCTAGCTCCTTGGCCTGTCCTTTCGATGTTCGAGAAGATCGAGAGAAGGAGACCAAATGGTGGTGGCACAAATTGGTGCGCACACCCATTTCCCCCTAACTAGACTAGCAAGGTGGCAAACCTTCTGGTTAAGGGGACAGTAGTACCAACACAAATTGGCTGATGGTCTTTCCTCTCGATGTTCAAGAAGATCGAGAGCCCGTTCACATGGCCATGCTTGACCCCTTCTTAGCCCGACTTTAATCTTTTTAAGATGCGCTAAGAAAATATCACAAACCAACATACTTGTCATGTCAAAGTTTCTATATAGTCATTGAATTGTCTAAAAAGTGATAGAATTGTCAGAATCATGTCATAAATCGCCTAAAATACTAAGTGATGAAATAGATGTCATGGACTTATCAACTCAGTGTTTCTATATAGTAATTGAGTTGTCAAATCTAATGATATCATTGTCTATACCCATTTATGTTGCTCATACATTATATATAAGTTTTCGATACATTCAGATTACAACATTCTCTAAACTATCAAACATACCAATGGCCGCATATTCAAATAAATTCAAATGTGTATTGCATTTTAGATCCAAATGTCTGGTTAAATTTATCGTTTAACCTCCCTACAATTGAAAGGGATATTACAGACGATGAGGATGTCGATTTTTTTTTGTTGTGCTACTAATTCCACTGATGAAATACCATATTTGTACATCCGTCCACCTAAAAAACTTGAAGCAAGGATAATACGTGGTCCAGCGGGTCTTATTCAAAAGGCGTTGCTACGAAAAAATGCAGACGTTATGGCAGGTTGTAGGAGTATGTCAGAAAAGTAAATGAAGCTGTGTCCGAAGATGATCATTTTACGCGTGGCCCATGGCTAAGTGCGATTGTGTATCTGCATGGTGAAGGGGTCATGCCATCTGGTTGTCTTGGTGATATGAAAAAATATTGTATAATTGGGAAACTTGAAAAAGTGGTTGGTGTTGTCATGAGTTGTACACCAAATGTGTTGGGAGATATGCCGGTTACACTAAAAGATCCAACAAGTATAATGGAAGGAACAATTCATTACAAAGGAAATCTGATTGATAGCAAAAGTATATCAAGTGAAAGTAAGAGCTACGTCACGCAACATAGGGTAATATGTCAAGTCTTAGTGTGATGGTTTATGTTTCAAAACTTCATAAAGTTTAACGTATTACTTTGATTTATTAATTCATGGAAGTATTGCATCACTGTTTGGGCTATCATAATCTAGAGGCCATGTAGTATCGTTTGAGGAGTTAGGGCACTTTAAATCGTAAACCCAACAAACTCGTCAAAACAAATACCCAAATAGAACCCCTCACATGAAATTCCCTAGTAACGTGATATGATAAGATTTTAAGTTTCTTCAAAAGCTAGTCGATGATAAGTTACGTTAATTATATAACGCAATTGTTTTATAATGCGTCGATCGTTGATTAATAACGATAATTGTGTCGTGTTTTAATAAAATCGAGTCTTATAATATTAATATATATTTTTATAATTTATATGAAAATATTATATATTATATTTTTATGTTTTCAAAAATGGCGATATATACCCTCGATTTATAAACTTTTACAAGTTTAGTCCTTTATATATAAAGTATATATAATTTAAACCATTAACTTTGAAACTTGGCAAGATAGGTCCTTATTGTTATAACTTTAGAAAAATGACATTTTCAGCCCCTCTAGTTATAAATTTCAAAAAGTTACGATATATACCCGTTGCCTGGAAATAATTTACAAATCAAATC
>BQNB010096976.1:0-25496 GCA_026074375.1 Tanacetum coccineum | reverse complement strand
TCACATAAACCATACATTGCAACATGCACATAAGTCAATACTACGGTTTGACCAACCTGCTCAAGTCATGGTTGTTACAATTAGGGTTTTAAAACTTCTGTAATTAATGATGTTATGATCATGCTAGTGCATTTAGGAATTGATTAGGATCATATTGGTGCAAACGGTTAGGATTAGATCGCGCTAATTTGTGAATTATTGGCAGATTTTAGGTATGTGTTCAAGTGATGTTATCTCAATTAGGGTTTGCCTAAATTGTAGTTCAGAGAGTCTACTTTCAAAAATTCCAGCCTTGAACGATTTTAAGTTTTGGAAGTTAGTTAAATGTTAACTACAAGAAAAGTTGTCAGAACAGTAAATGCGGGTCAGATTTAGGTCAAAATTAGACAGGTAAACCCCTATTTAAAATTTGAATTAAGGTTATCCAAAACACAGAAGTCAAGTTCTACATGTCTATTAACTTCACACAAAAATTTAGCTTCTAATTAGTTGTCTAAGTATGGTTAGCAAGGTCAAACATTTTAGTGCGCGTTCAGATCCGAATCTGAGTAATTAAAAGTTGGAATTTATTTGAGGCATTTAAATATGGGAATAAATTAGTGGAAAAATAAGGTAGATAGTAAACTCATGGAAGTTTATGTATGATTTTATTGGGAATTTATAAGGGTTAGTAGGTATGGTTTGGAAAATTGGAAAGTGTTACTAAAATTATGTGTTTTCAGGTAAAATATAGTTAAGTAGACTTATGAGTAAATGAGAGGGTTAAAGTCGGGCATGGTGTCAGGGTGACCCATGGAGGTATGTAAACCCCTTAGACATCCGTCATATGATTGTTGCATGGACTTAAGCATTTAGCTTAGTCGCGTGTAACACATTTATATTTTATTGTGTAGTTTTGTGGTAGGAAATTTAGGAAGCTGCGTTGAGCATCAGGTGAGTTTCATAGTCCTTCTTTTTACATTGTTTTTAAATTGGAATGGAAATGATGCAAATGGTTTTGAAATATTTTAATTGCTGTGATTATGTGGTTTAATTGATGCATAGACATTTATGTGGCTATTATATGGTATGTGTTAAATGTTTATGTGTTGTTGGATCAGAGGGTAACGTTCCTACCCATGCTGTGTGATTTGGATCGAATGGTAACGTTCCTACCCATTACTGTGTGATTTCGATCAGAGGGTAAACTTTCTACCCATTACTGTGTGATTCCGATTGGAGGGTACCCATTTTAGTGTGATATTTTGGTGTGACTTAGATCATGGGACACGTTCCGTCCTGATTGTGGTTGTTTTGTACGTATGCATGTTAACCTGTATAATAGCTAGCCTAACTGTCCGGCCATGTTCTGTTTCATTAATCACAGTAATTGATTGAAAGTTTGAATTGTATGTCGTAAACCTATGACTCTCACCAACCTTTGTGTTGACGTTTTTAAGCATCATTTTCATGTGAGCCTCGTTAGGATATTGAAGTTAGGAAGCGTGGCTAGTAAGACCGTAGGGATGCATGCGGAGTTTAACTCCTAGCTTCTGTTTTTTTTTCTTCGCACTTGGATTTGTTGAACTATATGTTTAGGTTGTTTGAGATTATTGCATATGTCTTTGTATTGGCGTGACACTTAACTTTAATACAAGACGCCGTATGTTTTGTTATGCTCGTTTGGGTATTTTTCATGACACTTTGTGTCCATACCTTGGTTTCTTTTATGCATTGTAGTTCTCTATATAAACACCATTGTGTTGTGATGATATATATTCTTGTTACACCTCGCCTTTCCCCCTTGACGGGGTGTGACAGGTAAAACATGTGTTTTGTAAATATTTCCATTCACAAAAAGAGAAATAAATTTTCATATCATCATCTTTGAAAAATCACAAGTGTGTTCATAACTGCAAAAATAACTATCTCTCGAACAAATTTTATCCATAAAAGAAGAAATTTTTAAATGGATATTTATTCGAGGAGGAGTTATAAATTTTTTCGTACACTTCATCATCAAAAAATTACAAGTTTGAAAATAACAACAAAAATAACTATCTCTCGGACAAATTTAATCAAAAACAGAAGAAATTCTTAGATGGATATTTATTCGAGGGGGAGTTATAAATTTTTTCGTAAATACACGAGACTTGTAAATGTCAAACCTCTCATAGGGGATTAACTGTGAAATGGGATCTAACTCTAAGGGGGAGTGTTAATATTAAAATTGGATGTCACATGAATCAAAAAGAAAGTTAAGGGACTAAAATTGCCAAAAATGCAAAAAAAAATTAGAAGTATTAATGAATAGGACTTTCCGAAAGCCTCATAACTTTCTGAAATCCTACAAGAGCTTTCGTAAATCCTCTCGTCGTCATAAGATTTTGAAAAATCAAAACACGATCCAAATCGATTTGTAAAACGTTAATCACTTCAAAAGTATGCTTCTAACATAATTTTTCAAATTCTTTTCATTATTAATTAGTCTTAATCATTTTAATTATGATTTATTAAATTAGGGTTATGGTTTTGGAATTTCAAATCGATCTCAATTAAGGGTAGTTTCGTGTAATTAGATTAGGCAAAATGTTCCTTAGGGTTTATTCATGCGATCTAAATGCCAAATGCTTGATGAAAAACATGTTTTGATGAACGATTGAAGGTTTCATAATTTCTAGGATTTTGTAAATAAGAACATGAACTTTCGGTAATCCCAATTGGTTTAAAAGGTTGATGTCATGATTGCATTTTGGTTATTAGGTGCGTTAACTGCTATTACGATGTATTAATCATGAATAAATAGGAATCAAAAGATTACGAAAGTTTAATAATGCACTTTTAGAAAAGTCAATAAACATGGGTTTCGTAAAATCTTATGTGCTTAATGGGTTTCGTAAATGATTTGATAATGGGCTTATTGGGGTTTCGTAAAGATTGAATTATTGGGCCTTAAGCCGGTTTCATATCAAATAATAGGTTTCAAAAAAATACTCAAATGAGCTTTAAGGACTTTCGGAATATGCTTATTGGGACCACTATTGGGTTTCGTAATTCATACTTGAGCTTATACTATAAGTTTTGGAATTTGAATAATGGGCTTAAGTTTGGGTTTTGGAAAATGTATTAATGGGCTTAAAATGTGGCTTATATGAGCAAACGATAAATCTAGTTAAAATTTCGTGTTTCTATATTGGAAAATGTACCTATGGTCTGGGTTGCATCCGGTTTTGACTGTTTTCTATTTTTAGAATGTGGTAACGACTTACTGACCATCTGTTGTCAAATATAAGAATACGTTATTGTTAGCTAAATTTATCATTCCATGTGATTATTGATTAAAATGTGCTTCACATGTTCAGAAACAAAGATGATTTGTGGAAAATTAAATAAAAGTTGTGATTCAGTTGTCTGTGATCATATTCAATATATCATGTTTCAAGGTCAAATCATAAAGTTTTTAAAAAGATTCAACTTAAAATGAAAAATATTTTCAAAACAAATAATTAATATAGTTTATGAGGTAGCGGTTTAGTGATCATCCAGTTGAAATATAAGAGAATTTCGTTTCATAACTATATTCTTCATTACAAGTCTTTGAAAACAATAATAGTGATTTTGGAAATATCTCATATTTTGTAAAAAATTAAGAATGTTGTGGTGTCAAATTGATACTCTTTCACAAATGCTTTAAGAAGGTAAAGATATACTCTTAGATTTCTTAAACATCAAGTGTCATTTCAAAATCAGAGTATGTCTGTATTATTCTTGGAAGAGTGCCATTACATAAAACTTTTTGGTGAGGCAACTTAAACAGAAAGAGATAGAATCCGTACGTAAAAAAGCCATTGAGTGCATGTTCAAAAAAGATGTAGAAACCATGTTATATATCTAAACACTTAACCAATCAATGAAGACCTAGAGAGAGAAAGGATGGATGGAAGGTTTCTAGAGAGAGAAAGAAAAGAGAGAATATTAGATTAATGTGTGTGTGAGAAATGAACCCAACCAACCAACACCCTCTCCAAGCTATGGAGAGGGTATTTATACATCATATAGGCCACGGCTCACTTGGGCCTTGTGGGCTTTCTATAGGCTTTGGCCTAACTAGCTTAATCAACTATCTAAGACCTACGAGCTACGTATTCTATGAGCGACCGAGTCTTTTCTCGATTTCTAACAATCTCCCCTAAGGGAGGTTACATCAATTTACAAAATTCTTAACTCTGGCATTCTATGAATGTCTTCGTCTTTGCTCGTTGTCTTGAATCTTTATCTTTCAACTTGTGATATACGTAGTGATCTTTAGACTTTAGGCTTGAGCTTGTTCCTTTAAGCTTGTCTTGTATAGCTTCTTTGAGATCATCAGCCAAATATAATCTCCTATCATCATCTTGTGATCTTTTGCCATGTTGTGAACTTGTGACTTTCAGACCGACATGCTCATACTATTCTTGATCTTGAAAGTTTGTGTAGTCATCTTTCTTGAAGTCTTTAACTTTAACACTTTGTCACTTCAAGAAGGACGTGCGGTATCATAGTAGTGGAAGTCTTGAAACATGTACTTGAGCTTTCATAATGTCTTTATATTTGTCGATCGAGTATGAGCATGTGGCTATGAATCTTGACTTGTCTTGAACCAGCTACGGCCACCATCAGGATTATCTTCATGAATGGGTTAGTGATAAACAACATATATAGACGAAAGTGTCTTTATCACTTCGTCGAATACGGTTGCAATAACCACGGTTCCCCCATTAATCAATATAAATACTGCCTTTGATCAGGTAGAATTCTAAAGAATCTCCTTGACAGGGTTTCACAACTGCACTAGCTGTTCTTATTACCGGAGTGTCTCAAAGCAGACAACACGGTATGAGTGAACCAGAGAGACAAAGTCTCACCTATTGAATCGAAAATTGATTTGAAAATCAATCGACGTGTCACTTGATAAAGTGGTTTTGCGACACGTCGAGAGTTCTAAGTATTTCAAAATTCATCAACCGTTAATTCATAGTCTAGACCAAATCGATATCTAGTGTCACAAGTTTGATCCATATAGGATCTCACAAGTCACCTACCTTAGAGCTTGTTTGATGTTGGCCTTGGAAGGAATTTGATCATCATTGTGAATATTTTAGTATCACTCTAATGTTCTGGCAACATTACAAGAATAATGCATAGGACTCTTAAGATATTACTTGTTTTCATAGTGTATGAAAAACAAATATATTGGAATAGTGTCCTAGTGAGATTTATCGATGATCTCTTTATGGCTCTAGACACGATAGGGCACTTTGGTTTTAGTAATCGGAGACTGGAGCAGACTGCCACCTTTTTAATACCAACTAACTCGGAGTGAGCTAATCAATAGAAATGTGTGTAATCTCTGTGAGAAATGAAACAAGAGTCTTTTGAGAGACCTTGAGTGGCTGGGGAGGGTTGTGCATCGCATCATTGGGTCCATGATGACTATCTTTATTACCAGACAACGGCTTAGTGTTTTTGATAGCATATGTATTGAACTGGTTTCTGCCTAAGTGTAAGGAAGGCTTCTTTCTTTTCACCCTTTATCTTAACTTTTCTTTTTCATTCTTTAACCCCTTCAATGCTTACCAAGAATTCATCACTAATACCTTGTTGGGTTTGTTCTAGTGTTAGCTTTGTTTTAGTCTGCATTTTTCCCTTTTCTCACATTTTCTTCTTTTAATCATACCTAAGGACTTCCAATCTAACTAATGGAATGTCCCTGGGTAGATCCCTCTGGTTCTGGCTGGATTATGGGAATGAACACCTATACCTAACCACCTTATAACTCTAATAAATTAAATACATAGTCGGTCTTTTGTTATTGTTCACAGCCTTAAAACCATTTGAAAAAACGTCGATCAAGGTACTTTGATATATATATCAAAACATTTAGTACCTCAATGATTTTTAACTTTCAAAATTACTCCCCCTGCATATGTGCATCGATAACCAAAAATGTTTTGCACATACGAGGAAGAAGCTGCACTAGAGTCATTCAGATCACATTTTACAAGTTATATATATTTTAATCATTTTCTCCCCTTATTAAAAATGTCAAATCTCTTGATATTTTGGATATCAATTAATTTAAATATGTATGAAAATTATTTGGGGAGAAAAATATTCTGATTATATATATTAAGCCTTATTAGGAACATTTTAATGCTCCCCCTCAATTTATGAGGATATTATATGGTGTTTAAGTACGTTAATTTGAAAGTTTTTGAAGAAACATGTAATCTAATGATCTACCAAGAACAAGAGAGAGATGTGGGTTGTGATGTTTAGAGAGAGAAAGTGATGGAATGGATGATGATATTACTATGTGTAAATATGGAAAATGAAACAACCAACCCCTCTCCAAGGCATCGATATTTCCCAGAAAATATCTAAGAAACAAATATCTAAATCTAATTTCTATCTTTTTCTCCCAACTCTCTCTCTTCTCTCTCTCTCTATTTTCGATCCTCTCTCTCTCTAGTTTCTAGTTTCGATTCGTGTTGTGATTTATGAAGTGAAGTATTAATCGGGTTCCTACAATTGGTATCAGTCGCCTCGGGTGGATTTCGTGGTATTTTTTTGTTATAAGCCTATTGGATTCGGCAGTTGGGTTGTTTAATCACTCGGCAACCATATTTTTTTCGTGGCTCATTTTGGTGTTGGAAACGCCTAGTTAGAGCTCATTGACTCTAGGCGTCATTGGGTTCTTTTTGGTGATACTCGGGTGACAAGAAGAGAAGAACGAAAAAGTGAAAAAACGTTAGAACCGAACGAGAGGAAAACGTGTACAACCGAACGAGTGAAACACGTTACAACCGAACGAGTGGAAAACGTAACAACCGAACTAGTGGAAAACTTGTACAACCGAACGAGTGAAAAGCACTAGAACCGAACGAGAAAAAAAAAATTTGAGGACCGAACGAGCAAAATTTTTGAGGACCGAACGAGAAGAAAAATCTCAAGGACCGAACGAGCGAAAAATCTCAAGGACCGAACGAGCGAAAATTCTTAAGGACCGAACGAGCGAAAATTTCAAGGACCGAACGAGAGAAAAATTTCGAGGACCGACGAGTTTCATTTTCCATAGAGCCGAACGATTTAAACTTCTGAACCGAACGGCAAAAATTTTGGACGAACGAGCACAATTTTTTGGACCGAAACGACCAATTTTTGTTGACCGAACGAAATAAATTCTAAAAACATGTGTGACGAAAAGGGTTTCAGTAAAACATCCAAAACTTTTGATCTCGTAATTCCAAAAACACATCATTTTCTATGATTTATTGACATTTTTTCAGTTTTTTTGGAATTTTTTCCGCCGCTGATTCCGAATCAAATCAGATTCACGTTTTCCTATTGATTTTGTAAAATCCGTTAATTCTATTAATCGGTTTTAATCCTAACGTGTAAAATCCGTGAACGTGAATTGCTTACATACACAACTTCAATCACATCATATCCCACTTAAGATCCAACAAAAATCTTCACACTTCAAAATTCATAACTAATTCATATTCACATGTCTACTCAATTTAACACATCTCAACAGAAATTTCAGTTATGAAATTTCAGTTGTCAGCAAAATACGATGAGCTAACACAAAAAGAGTCTGTTAAATAGGTCACAATTAGAAGGACAACTTCAAAGAGAAAAGTAAGTAATTTCGGATTTACAGGTTAAGGAAGGAAAAGACATTGACCGATATTGAAATAGACAAACACATAAAGATTTTAAATGAAATTCTTTATAAACGCAATCAGTTCAATTCAGACCATTCACATGTTAGCACCCAAATGCGCAACGAATCATGGGTAGAATCAACTATTGCTAATCCAAAGTACCTCAGAAAGCACGAATCTGAAAATCCTTGTTTGTATAGATCCCATATGATACTTCTGATCCACAAAACAGATTTTGCCCAATGGGAAGAGACAGTGACACTATGAAAAGATAGTAGATCAACAATTGATAAAGAAAAAGTAAAACTTGAAAAAACTCATATAATTACACATAGCAAAACAGTCTTAATGAAACTTTCAAACCACCATCCAAAACTATCATGATCCGTTTTGGAACGCGCTAAAAGAAGTTCGGAAGTCAATGTGGAGAAAAAACGTTTGTTAGAACAAAACCAAACATTGCTAAAAACGTGTCCTTTCTACCCATTTCTAAATCCATTAGTAAAAGTAGACAAGTTTATAACGAAATGACAAACAACTTCAATCATTTTAGAACAATTTGTCAACAACATGGTCCTAATCATACTAGTAGAGCATTTCCTAACCCAACTGCGAATAGTATGGAAGTTTGATCAAAATCTATTATGCCTCTTTCAGCCAAAACTATACTGGCCAGTCATTTTTTTGTTCAATGAACTAAAAAAGGAAATGAATGACGATTTATGGAGTACGTTAATTCCCTTGAAAAGGAGCTTGATAACTTGAATCAGAAAAGGCTGATTTTTCAACATAATGACTACTTCTCGAAGAGAGTGTGTCGAAAAGATGTTACATGTTCATATTTTGAAATCTAATGTCTCATTAAACGTTAATACTGAATTACAATGCAGGTAATCTTCATAAAGTCAACAGAATTGTGAAAGTCTTTGCACAAAAGCGTTATCAAAACAAACTGAATCTGTTAACAAAGAAGTTCATAATAATTGTGTTAAAAAGTTTATTCTGAATCTTGAAAAACACTCGATTTTCTCTTGAACAATCTTTACACATTGTAAGAACAGATGACAACAACTCAGTTTGCAAAGAAAACGGATTCTAATGTATTTATCGAAAAGAAACGTGAACAATAACATGAAATACAAATTAGAAATCTCAAATGCAAGACAAGCACATAGCAATAAGTTGAGTTAAAGGAAACTCATCGAAGAACTGCAAGGGAAAGTCTGTGGAAACTCAGTTTAATAAACCAAGCTGTTGTTCGACAACCAATGCTCAACGAATTCAACCATCAGTTTTTTAGAAAACCGACTCCCTTTTTCAAATTCTCCTGAAATGAGAAGTTTTTCAAACGGAAACATCGGTTAAAATAAACAAATTGTCAAATGGTTTGTTTAAACAAGTCACTCAACAGAATTTGCCTCAGATTATAAAACAGGCCTGTTCGAAAACACAATGAGATTGCACTCTGGCCCCTCTAGGAATTGCCCAAGAGCATGTGTCACATTCAGTCACGCAAGGGAAAAATAGGCTCAAATGACATGAGTTCATAACTACTACACTAGAGAAAGCTAAGAAAAGTGTACAACTTCAGAAAGACAAAGATGTAATGGAAAAACCTAGTATGATTAATCCTACTAGAAAACCCACACTGCTAATGGTTGCAACATCAAAACTTAGTAATTGGCATGCATCGAGCAGAGTAGTCCGAGATTCAAACCAAAGATGTCACTAGGAGAACATAGGAAACAAAAGCCTTTCTTGAAGTTCAATGACTTGCAATGTCCAACATGCAAAAAGTGCCTTTACAGTGCAAATCATGATGAATGCGTCTTAGAATACCTCTCAAGGTTAAATCCTCGTGCCTCTGCACAGAATAAGGATGCAAAATCCCATAAGACAACAAAGAGATATATGCCCGTTGAAAAGTCAAGTGAATCTAAGAAACCAGAAAGACTGATCCCCAAAGGACATAGGTTCTCACACAAAAAGACTACCACTGTCCCTGAGAAAACAAGGACTCCTAGATCTTGTCTTAGGTGGCAACCAACGGGTAGAATTCTCAAGACTGTTTGTCTTAGGTGGGTTCCAACTGGAAAACTACTCAACTCTTGCACGGGCAAGGTTGACATTGAACCCGCCATGTGTCACGTAGTAGATATCCCTCAATATTCATGCATTGAAACAAACACCTGTGTTTAAGTGCCAGTGACTCTCAATGGGTCAAAACAACAACTGAATTGACAATACGCAGATAGCACTACTACAATGAAAAGCAAGAAAATACTCAGAGTGTGGTTTGCTGAAATATTATATCTAAAAACTAGTGCCAGAATGGTTTTCACAAAAGATGAGCTACATCACAAATGACGTTTTGAACACAGCATTCAAGCCTCGGTGTCAAGTGTCGATGGTGACTGCTGAAAAATACTCTCCAGGCCCCGTTCCTCAATTTTCAAAAGATGTTTTTGATCGCACAGATCAGCCTCGGTCTTCATGGCAATGAATGTCTTAACACAACAGTTTCCAACCTCGCACCTCACGACAAGAGATGTCTGTTGAAAATGTCTCTTCATGCCTCGTTCCTCAAGGACAAAAGGCGTCAGATTATGAACAACACTGACCCGTGCTCCCAAGACAAAATGTTGTTCCTTCAGCCGAAAAAGACAGATTCGTCACAACATGGTTAGAATTTCTTCTTCAGTCCTTTACCTTGAAGAATATTTACAATTCCAAAACATAGTCATACGAGGACAACAACTAGATCAAGCACCGAATGCCATCGTTCAAGAAGATGAATTTTATCAATCCCTTATTGTACCCGGGTACAAGAAATTGGTGAGTCTGCCATCACGCAACATTGATAATCCGATTGTGCATTTTATTTCAACCACAAATTCCAGACTACCGATGGGACCAGAGATCATCCATTAGAACAAGTTTCATAGAAATCCAACCATTCATCAAACAAGAATATAGCTTGCCACATATCTAAAAAATATGTATGTTCCCACTCCCTTGAGTATGTTGAACCAAAGACAAATAAGGAGGCAATGGCAGATTCTGCATGAATCGAAGCAATGCAGGACTGAACTTCATCAGTTCGACAGACTAAAAGTCAGGAACCTAGTCGACACACCAGTTGGCAAGATGATTATAAAGCTAAATGGTTATGGAAGAACAAGAAGGATGAAGATCCAGACTGTAATTTCTCAAACAAAGCACGCCTGTTTGCTAAAGGTTATGCTCAAGAATAGGTATTGATTTTAAATCATTTGCTCCAGTTGCTCGCTTGGAGCAGTTCGGATTTTGTTGCCCACCGCAGCCAACACAGGTCTTTTCCAATCCATATCAATGGAACGTGAAAACGGCATTCATTAATGTCCACTGAAGGAGGGTTTATGTGCTCAGCCAGGAAGGATTCGTTGATCCCAGATCATCCAGAAAAAGTCTACTTCTAAAGAAAAGCTTTGTATGGATTAAAGCAAGCTCCAAGAGCCTGTTACGATGAACTATCAAACTTCCCTGATGTCCCAAAGCTTTCTAAAGGTACAATTGAACCCAACTTTATTCAAGATAAAAAAACTGGGGAGGATCTACAACATGTGCAGAACTTTACGTTGATGACAAAATTTATGGATCGCCATCCTAAAATTCAAAACGTTTTGAAAAATTAATGCACATAATTTTTGAATTTGACTTAATGGGGTATGAACCTTCTTTTTAGGACTTCAGATCCATCAGTTTCCCAAAAGTTATTTTATCAATCAGGCCAAGTACGCTTTAGAAATTCTAAAAAAGCATAATATGGACAATTGTCACTCCATTGGTACACCATTGGCTACAAAACCCAAACTAGATATGGATTTGAGTGGAGAACCGTAGCACCAAACAGATTACGTAGTAAAATCGGGTCACTCATGTACTGACATCTAGTAGACCAGACTTAGCGCAAGCAGTATGCTATTGTACACGTTATCAAGCAAGACCAACGAAAAAGCACCTCAAGGAGTAAAAGAATCTTTAAATACCTAAAGGGTACCATTAACATGAAACTCTGGGTATCCACAGGATTCTGGCCTTGAATAACAGCATTTTCAAACGCTATTCATAGCCGGATGCCTTGATACTCGGAAAAGCACTTCGGGAGGGATACAGTTCACTTGGTGATAAACTTGTAAGCGGATTCAAAGAACCAAACTGCACTGCAATGTCTTCATCAGAGCAGAGTACTGCGTTATCTGCAAGTTGTGCTCAAGTAATGTGGATGAGGACACACTTCAACGATATTGCTTCACTACAACAAAATACCATGGTATGCGACTCCCGTCAGCCATAGCAAATCTCATGCAACCCCGAACAGACATTCACGGACAAAGCACAACCAACTCGGTATCATTATCATAAAGGCAACAGGTTGAAAATGGTATCATTGAATTATCTTTATGAGTCAAACTGAATACCAATTAGCTGTACAAGTTACAAAGCCCTTCCTGAGTGCTCGATTTTAAGTACTCTTTATAGAAGGATTGGTATGAGAATGTTTGACTCTACGGAACATGGAGGATCTGACAAATGAGTCCCAGCTTGATATCATCATCAAACATCACCATGTACATATTATTTGAGAAAAGCAAATACAAAAATATAAAACTTCAAAAAGAAAATAACAAAAATCAAACATCAGAAAATTTCCAAAAAGAATCTCTTGAGACATGTCTTTTGGAATTGAAAACATTTACGTGCTTTAGAAATGTCGATTAACATTTGGACATGGGGGTGGTGTAAATAAAGTTCGAGCGAGAGTTGCAAATAGTTTCAAAACTGTCATTTCTAATTTTCTAATGGATATGTTACAAAAGTCAGTACAATAACCCGGACTTTCAAATAAAGGAAGATATAACTTATCCTCCCCAACGAGAAAAATAACGTTTCTCGTCTTTGAGCTGTCTTACAAGACATTCAAGTTTTAGATCAAGAAAAAGGATAGTGTACGTTTCAGTGCCTACCCTACCATAGAAGAGAAGTCCTCTAACATCTGGTTTATTTCAAAAAGTTGAACATAATTTTTCAAGAGATTTCTCGATGACATTCTTAATCATTCAAAATAGAGTGTTCAGCACTCCAACCCTTACAATGTTTTTTTCCAAAAGACAACAAATTTTCAAATTGGTCCTATTTTTTTGAGGGGGAGTTTTTCAAAAAACAAAGTTTTAATGTTTTTGGTATACATCAACAACGCAATTCTTTGTATATCAAAACTTATCAAAATGTTCCAAACCATCATGCGATAATATTTTCTTCCACAGCTTTTCAAGACATATTTTAATCACAGAGGTATTTTAAAAACCTAATTGTTTATATGTTAAAATAAGGGAGAAAATGTATTAAAAAATTAGAATCTAATTGACTCAATATGCTGAAAAGGTTTTATGGTTCGATCTTATACCCAACAACATCTTAATTTCACGACGATTCTTAAGTCATAAGGTGGTTAGGTTAGGAATCAATCCTATGATCCAACCAGAACCGGAGGATCTACCCAAGGATAATCCAAAGTTAAAAATAACAGTCCTTAGGTATGATTGGAGATGATGTATATGGGATAATGCAGACTTAAGATTGGAGCTAACACTGAACAATCACAACAAGGGTTAGTAATGACGTCCTAGTAACATTGAAGGCGTTGAGAATGAAAAAGAAATGATGGATAAAGGTCTAAAGAAAGAAGCCCTCCACACAACTTACGGCATCAAGCCGGTGTCAATAACCTATGCAATCAGAATCACCAAGATGATTGCTGGTAATAAAACGACATCAAGGACCCATGATGCAAGCACAAGCCCTTCTCAGCCATCGGGTTTCTCCTCAACAAGAAACTTGTCCTCATTTGTCACGAGATACACACGTTATCTATTGACATCACCTTCCGAGTTTGTTTGATTAGATATAGGTGCAATATGCTCCAGCCTCCGATACTAAAACCAAAATGCACTCATCGAGTCTAAAGCCAAAGATACAATAAAAAATCTCGTAAGACACTTCTAATTCAAATACTTATATGAACATCATCAGGTTCACAAGCTGTTATCAAGAGTCCTACGCAATATCATTGTGATATTTGCCAGAACATTCAGAGTGATACTCTTTAGTATTCACAATGACGAATGGAAATCCTTCTAGTGTCATCATCAAACAGCACTGCGGTAGGTGACTTGCGAGATTCTATATGAATCAAACTTGTGACAACTGGATATCGATTTGGTCCAGTAAATGAATTGACGGTTGATGAATTTTGATAAAAACATGACACTCTCGATGTGTTACAAAAACTCTTTAACGAGTGACACGTCGATTGATTTTCAAATCAATTTTCTCGTTTATCACTAACGTAAACCTGCAGGTCAAACGGTGGTAACGGCAACCTCAATCCCATTCAAATGCTCAATCTACGAAGACATACAATCTAGAAAGCTCAAGATTTAAAGACAAAGACTTCCGCAAACTCTGATTTAAAGCTTTCAAGATAATGCAAAAGTATGAGCATGTTGGTCAAAGTCACAAGATCGCAAGATGGCATAGACGATAAAGACAATGACAAAGGCTCAAAGTCAAGATCGCAAAGCATGAAGGAACAAGATTACAACGAAGACAAAGACCAAGAACACTCGAGCTTAAATGACAAAAGCAATCTCACTGATCTCATGAAGGAGTGTCATCAATGAACTCACTTCGGGGGAGATTGTTAGCCTCAATTTTATTGAGTCAATAAAGGAAGCTCGTTTCTGTGTTCAAGACCTCACTTTGGGGGAAATTGTTAGCCTCAATTTATTGAGTCAAACAAGGAAGCTCGGTCACTCTACGATGGAGCTTCGGTCTTAAATTAGTTAATGTTGTAATAAAATATTATCGAGAATCGGGCTCGATAGTTAATCTAATATTGTATATGTTTTGGGTTTAATCCCAAGCAAAACCCGAGCCCGGGTCCTAGTTAAATATCCCACGCGTCGTAGGGATATATATATAGATATTTTCCATATGAAAATATCTAAGAAATCAAAATATCTAAATCTAATTTCTATCTTTTTCTCTCAACTCTCTCTCTTCTCTCTCTCTATTTTCGATCCTCTCTCTCTCTAGTTTCTAGTTTCGATTCGTGTTGTGATTTATGAAGTGAAGTATTAATCGGGTTCCTACAGGAACATTTTGATGCTCCTCCTCAATTTATGAGGGTATTATATGGTGTTTGAGTACGTTAATTTGAATTTTTTTAAATTTACTAAGAAATTCTTGAAAATTCATACTAAAACACTATATATGCCTATTATTAGTCATACACTACTTATTTACATATTCACAAGTATTATAATTACGAGGTTTGATCTGAAATAGTAGAACAGAATATGACAAAGTCATATTGTCCATTGAAGCAGTCTAAGGTCTTCCCATCATTCCCTTCCACCAACGAACTTTTCCAAGCTTTTCATCAACCTTCTTTTCAGCAACTGACGATCAATGTCTTCCATCATGATGCAAGACCATTTCTTGTCCAAATTACTCCATCTCATTCTTGGCATGACACTTGTATACCCCATCTCTAAGTTGTTGAGCATGTCTTTGAGTTTATCCCGAACTGATATGAGTGTACCATCACTGAACTTGTAGAGCTCATGAGAAACACCCATCAGACCTGTTTCTCTTTTAACTTGTCCAAATAGATGACACCTTGAGGGTTAGAGTATGTGGTATATGGTTCTAGGTCAGTGATGCCAGCTTTGTGCGTCAGTGCCTTGAGATGTTGAGCTTTTATGGTACGCTTTCGACACCAAGTTAAGATCATACTACCTCGCTTCTGGAGTACTATACGTCTTGTGATAACGTAATTTGTGGCCAGTGGACAATGCTCGCCTTTGAGGTTGAAGAGTCTGTTCTGAACAACGAGAAGCAGCATGTCCTCGATGTCATTTAGATGAAGTCATAGAAAGGCGCCTTCCATGAACTTGTACAATTGCTGATCAGATCTTCGAACTTCGATCTCCTCAAGATTACCGTAACCATACCATATGTTGACTTTGACATTTTTCACTGCTAGAATTCTTTTGGTGGAGTAAACATCATGTTTGGACACCCTGTTACTAGCATATCCATAAAAGGTTTGTCTTTTGGATCTCCAATGTGAAGTGCCTAAATGAGCATGTCTGTAACTTTTACGAGACTCCATAAGTTGGGTACCATATCTTCAATTCCTTGCAGATCATACTTAGCAGACTTCGTCTTTGTCAAAGAAGTCGTGTATGTTCTGTCGGTGAATAAGTAATCAACCGAGACAATTTGATGATTTTTTGATTGAATCAGAGGTAGTGGTTTGCTTAAGTCAAATGGATATCTATCACCTTCAGGGTTGTTCCAATCTAGTTGATCATTCAGTGCTTTGTAACATTCTTCCATATTATATTCAAGCTTGATATAACTTCTACAAGTGCCTTTGAGAAGCTTGTAAGCTGGTCCTACCAGAATATCTTGTGTGAGATCACTAATCTATAGGCGGTTCGTGGAAAATGCGCTCAAGTCGATTAGAGTGCTCATTAAATCATCTAATGTTTTGGAAGATCTTTCTGCTTTGGCAAGGTCACTAAGCCATTTCTGAGTAGGCTTATTATTAGTTTTTTACATTCATTCCACTCAGGATCTAGAGTAGGAGGCCTTTTCGGTTTCTTGAACCAATCCTTTGGGTCAGCCTTGACAACAGGTGGTTCATCAGTGTTACTCATGTCTTCTCCTAGATTCTGTGCCCCTTGAGTATCAGCAGTTTCAAACACTGCCTCCTTTGCTTGAGCAGACTTGCCAGTAGATTTAGGTTGCGATTTGGTTATGCCTTTGGAGGTTCCAGTTGACTTAGCCTTCTTTGATGGTTCAGTTTCTTTGCATGTCTTCCTTTTCTTCAACCTTTGGTCTGGTCCAGCAGGAGGGTCTTCATCTCTATCAGCATCATCAGGCTTCCTTTTCTTTTGAATGTCAGCATACCTTTATCCATGGCATCTTCATCCGTAAGTATAGACTCCATAAGAGCATGATATAGAGCCTTGTGCTTAGGATGTTTGTTGAATGTCTTGGATGCAGCCATGGTCTCGAACAGAGCTCGTTTATGATCAAATTCTTTCAGAGTAGCCTTATCAGATGATTTAATAGTGTACTGAGACTCTTGTTGTTTTGTTGCATGCTCCATCTTAATCTTGTGAATATTTGCAGCACTTTTCTGAGGCTTCTATTGTTGTTGGAGCCCTTCTACGACATCTACTGGAATGGAGTGTTCCTTAATAAGTTCTGCAGTATGTCTCTGGGTCACCTTATGAAGAGTATCATCCAAACTAGTTCCAAGGTACTCTTTAACAAATGTTGGAACTTTAGACTTGATTGTTGCATGAATAGCTGAACTATGATCAACATTTTTGAGTGTCTTGACTTCATTTTCCATGTCAAAAAGTCTTTAATGGAAAGCAGTAAGGAGGAATCAGGATCAGAAGTGGTTGAGATTGTTGCTTCTGTAGTTGTTGGTGTTGGTATTGGTGTTGATTATTATGGAAGAGGGATGAATGATGGAATAGGTGGAGGAATGGTTGTTGCTGGAGCTGTCGAGGATTCAGGAATTACCAAAACATGTACGATAAGAAGTGGTGAGGTCTGACTACTTGGATCTTCATGTTGGACTTTGATGTTCATCATTGAGATAATTTCAGTGTCGGCTGAGGGAATGTTATCAAAGTTAAGAAATTTAGTGGCATAGTCTGATGAGATAGAAGAACTTTGTAGTGGAACTTCAGTCTTCTGTGTAGCAAGGGCAGCTGTAACTGTTGCCTGAGCATCATCGTTAACTTGATCACCTACAACCTCTTGATTAACTTTCTCGTTCTCATCATCTACCTGTTCAGCATCAGTCATCTCCTCATCACCTTTTCCTTTATCAGCAGGCTCTGCATCTTTCAACTCCACATTCACATCATGATACATTTCTTTATTGATACGCTCATATTCTTCATCATCTATATTTTCATCATCACTAGGTACATAGTTTTCAGGTGTACGCACGAACTCATCTTCTTGTGTTTCTTCTTCGCCATCACTTATCCTCGGATTATCAAACACATTTTGTTCATCATTACTTTGCTGATCATCATCATCATTATCATCATCACTATCTCCCCAAGATTCATACTCACTCTTAGAAAAAATCTGTTTTGGACACATCAGGAACCCCTAGTATTAAACCATTTCCTTCACTTATGTCACTTGACTTGCCTTTTTGCTCATTAGGAACCTTTGGTTCTATACCAGCTCCCTCACTTGAGCCACTTGCTTGATGAATGTTTGTTTCTCGTTTGCTTTGTTTGATAGCCTTTTTCAACTAAGCTTCCTCAAGTAATGCGGCTTCAGATAGCAATTCAATTCCTTTGCTTATCTCAGTCTTTGCTTGTGCCTTCTTCTTTGACACATACACACCAGGAGTATCTTTGATTTGAACACCAGCAGACTGTCTTTAGCAGCAAATTTCTTAGCAGGTTTCTCGGCAGGCTCTTCAACAACAACAGGAGTTTTCTTCTTTGAAGGAGAAGTAGGTTTCTTAAATTCCCTTGCTTTCTTGGGAGTTGCTGCTCCTGTAGCGAATGCAAGATAAGTCTTATAGGCAGTAGAGTTCAGCATCTTCCTATTAGTCATCCATGCAGGGATTAATGCTCCATACACTTGATATTCTTCAGTTTTGGAGACAAATCTCAAGGACCCCAAAATACTGTCATCCTAGACAGTGTGCATGAAAAGTTTGTTCCCAAATCATAGAGATTGACTTATCTTTGGAGATGAAGTGTTAGATGATTGCCTTTGTAAATCTGGGATAGTAAATTTTCTCTTGTTTCTTAGAGTCTATGTGGTCTATCTGGAACATAAAGTCTTCCCAAAGTAGTTCAACAAAGTCAACATTCTGGTTGTAATACCTTCTCTACAGTATTTGTGCCCTTGAAAGTCTGATCTTATCAAGACCTGTGGTTTTCCCAGAAAGGCATACGTTGATGACTGCAGCAAAGGTTCTCCAAGGTTGGTGCATATGATCTGTATACACCTTAGTTACAAAATCAATATCACCTGTGTACCCAAGTTCCTTGATAAATGAGACAATTTTTGGATCAGAAGAAGGAGGTATAACAAACTCTTGATTTGAAAGTCTAAGACAGATCTGGAGAATTGTACGAAAGACTTCTACATCAACTCTGCACTTTTTCTTGTCCAACTTGAACTGGTATGAAGAAGAGTATTTAATCTTGGTAATGGTGTGCCAAAACTGTTACATATATATTTCCAGGACTTCAGCTGTGATTAGGAAAGCAGGGTAGAAAGGAGAGAGTGTCAGAGCATCCAAGACAACTTGATAAGTGGGTTCTTTTGGATTTTTTCTCGGATTAATTCTCATGTTGCATATGCCAATCTTGACTCGATTCTCAGGTGCAGCCAAGGCATTGTCAAGAGCAACTTGTTGAGCAGTAATTGAATTCATGGTTCTGCTAAGATTTGTCCAATACAATTTATATACAAACAGATATATATTACTGATTGACAATTTGATACATGCAAAGAGTTTTAAGAAGCAAGTTGTGATTATTAACTAGGGATTAAACATAGTTTATCAGGCATACATATATAAAACGAGTTGATAATCAAAGATTAGAAAGTCAACTTGAAAGGTCAACAGACTAATTATTGGTCAAACATAGACAACTAAGCAACCCAGAAAGAATACTAAACAAAATTACACTAAATAACTCATCTAGTGAAAAATTCAGGTAAAAATCGCCCAGTTATAAATGTGTATAAATCGCCCAGTTATAAACACGTATAAATCGCCCAGTTATACATGTGTATAAATCGCCTAGGTCATTTTACGTATAAATCGCCCAGTTCAATTGATGTATAAATCGCCCAGTTCAATTTACGTATAAATCGCCCAGTTCAATTGACGTATAAATCGCCTAGTTCAATTTACGTATAAATCGCCCAGTTCAATTGAAGTATAAATCACCTAGTTCAGTTAACGTATAAATCGCCCAGGCATATTTTTATACAATTATAAACTTCAAATTTAAGCTTCTTTAATCAACTAAACATGATCCTTAGCAAACACAAACAACACATGAACCCTTTTAAACAAGAATTTACCATAAAAATTACCACTTTTGCTATGTTTGAGCCAATCGAAACCTTCAAACGATGAATATCAAGTTATGGTGTTCTATCTTGTTATTGCATATTCTAGCACTCACATAAGAACATTATAACACATATAGACACAAACCCAAGTACATTTAATCACCCTAGTTGATTTTCTTAAAATTTCGAACTTAGAATTATCAAGAATACATTCAAGTGTTAACCATATCAAAAGCTGTTACAAACGAGTAATCTACAACCCTTAAGCATTAAAACCCCCCAATCAATTTAACAAAAACAACACTTTTAATTTTAAAGAACCTTAAATCAAGATTTTAGGTTTTCGGTCCAATTTGTGGGTGTTTGTTTAATTCCATTTGATTAGAAGTTGTTAAGGATGTAAGAAACATATTTGTAGTTTACCTTAAGGATTGAAATGCACGAAATGGTTGAGTTCTTGAGAAATTCGAGTTTAACGATGAGGTAAGAAAAAAATTTGGAGTGTTTGGTTTGTGTGTGTGTATACGAACGAGGGTGGGGAGGGGTTAATTAAAAACTTTGAGTTTTGACCCTTTCACCCCCTAATGTTTCATATCTCTTGCATTTGCTATTAATAACTTTCCTAAGGCAAAATATAGTTACACTTTTGGCACAATTAGTCCCTAAATGTTTTATTAAACTAGTCTAAGCCTTAAATTTTTCTATTAAGTCCCTAAAGGCATAAACACATAACATATAAAGCACAAATAGGTTAAATTTAATTAACTCCCCTTTAAGTATTAATCCGTTATTGTTTAAAACCTTTTCCTTTTATCACATGATGATTTTTGAAGAAGATTATTTGACATTTTCTCCCCCTCAAACAATGACCCGTTTTTTAGTTAAAGGGCTGTAGTCATTGTTTGAGTGGTCAAATGCCTTGAAAAATCATTTTCTGATGAAATTTTGAGATGATTAAATTCATTTTAAAATCAACACCTTAAAACAATAAGATTTCTCTTATTTTGACAAATAAATGCACTGACACGTACATTTATTGTATATAGGAAGCACGGGTTGTGTTGCAAAGTAAACACAAGCCTTTGTATGAATACAAAGTAATTCATACTCGAGAAAAATTAATTTCCCGTTGTGAGGTCAAGTTTTCTTTTTTTGGCGAAATACTTGCCTTTAAGTTGATGATCGGGTTGCTATCTGAAATAATAGCAAGCCATTTGACATGTTTTAAAGCATTTTGAACTTCTGCTCGAACTTCATTTACAGCCTCGTGTCATTATTGAATGACATTTCTAAGGCCGTAAATGTTATCGATTTTCAGACATGTCATGAAAAGCATATTTTTATATTTTCTGATTTTTTTAGTTTTCTATTTTGTTTTCTGGTTTTATATTTTTCTATTTTCTTTTTGAAAATTTTTATAAAATTGAAAATCTTTTTGTGAATTTATATTTTCGTATTTAGATATAATACATAGGATACAGAATGAGTTACCACCATTACTCGTCCTTTTCTTCTGCCAGACTTTTTAGCGTTTTAGGAGACATACTCCTCATTCCAAGCTTGTTTATGAGAAAGTCAAGTCGTTCTCGTCCCAATGCCTTGGTAAAGATATCTGCCAGCCGATATTTTTTTCTGACGAAGTAGAGTTCAACCATCCCATTTTCCACTTGATCCTTGATGAAGTGATATCTGATGTCAATATGCTTTGATCGGGTTTGTTAGACTGATAAACGTCAAACGCGTGTCGTAATAATATATATTATATCCCGTTAGATAAGAAAATTACTTTAGGAAAAGTAATAGTCTATCTTCCGAGTGTCGTTTCCACGGCGAGAGATGAATTGAAATCCATGTTAATGTTTTGAATAAAAATGCTTGATTATCTTTTAATGTTTTTGGTTTAAAAACTATTTTTAATACTAAAAATTAATACTAGAATTATACTAAACAATTAAACTACGAGAATTAAGCCAAAATGAACTAAAAGATTTATAAGACGAAAATGCTTGTTAAGTGACATGAAAAGTTCATTAAGTGTGAAATAAGGTTCATTAACGAATTAATTTCCTTAGAAAAGATAATTATCTCACAACGTTGACAAAACCCTCTTAAAAGATATTAATTACTAGATGTGTAGTTTAACTATTTTTTCGGATTTTGCCCTTTAAAACATTTAAACTACAAATCTAAATAATCAAATATTATTAATCAATTAAACCTTTTTCAAATCCACACTTAATTCTCAATTCACAATATCACTTAACAAGCACTAATTAAACTACTCACTAAGCATAACTATCAAATAAGCAAAGCTAAACATTTTATTCTATGCTATACTAATAAATTGAAAAAGGATAGAAAATGGAATCGAATTGAAGAGCCGCAATTAAACGATAACACCCGATAAAGCTAAAGAAAATAGTCAAATTCTATCTAGCTTATTAAACTCTTAAGCTCCACGCCTCATGAGTTGACCGGTACCAAAATCAAACATATAAACAAACTGTTATCATAAAAAAAACATTCATAATGCAAACTGCAACTTCACTAATTACCACATGGCCCAACAATGAAATGCATAAAATTAAACTAATTCGAGCCCATAAAAAGCGTAGCCCATTAATAAATTCTACAAACCAAACACCTAATTCTAACGCATGCCCAAATTCGAATTGAGATCCAAATAATAAACCATTTCAACTAATAAGCTAAACCATCAGGACCACATAAGCAAAAATCAAATGATAAGCAAAACTGAAAACTGATTATAGATCCAAATTAAGCACTAAAACATTATCGAATGGAACTTAAAAGAGTTTTGAACTATTTTGAAAACAAACTTAAGAAATAAGCCCTTTAATCACGAATCTAAATGAAATCTAAATAAGCAAGATGAGATCTAACAATAATAAGCCAAAACAGAAACAATAAGCAATACTAACATTTAACAATAACACGAAAATGGTTTAGACTAATAAGCTATCAAGATATAATCCGCAACCTCCTAAATAAACAAACTAAACGAATATTTTTCGCAAACAATATTAGCTCATACCAAACTTAATAAGTTATTTAACAGCTTGTTCATTATAAAAGTGAGCTTTAAGGAAACTAAAAACTTTTAAACGAAAATAAGCTAGAACCTAGCTTATTATTCAAACTTATGAATTGAAACTTACTTAGGAGAAGAGAAGAATCGAATAAGCTCTTTTAAAGATCATTCGATTTATGTCTTTCTCTTAATAAGCAAATTTATAAGCTCATATAATAAACTTTTGAAGAATAGATTATGTTCGAAAAGCTTAGAAGAGAAAGTATAAAACATAAAAATAAATAAGCCAATCATAAAGCTACCAAATATCATCTCCAATAAGCTACACCCAATCATGTTACATAATCGAAATAAGCTGTTGAACAACAATACATTAAGCTATGATAAGCTACTGCTAAATTACAATAAGCTAAAATTACATTTTGTGAAATAAGCTAAACTAAACCTACACTAAACTAAAAACTAGCTAAAAACTGGTCCTCCAAAGTGAGGGGAGCGGTTTTCATTTATAGGAGGAGGAGGGGCTTCTTTTGTAAATATTGCTGACCACCGACACCAATTAATAGCCAATCATCGGCATGGATCTTGCCACCTAGTACAAATTGACGTGTATAGCAGCTGATCCACGAATCAATGAAGTCCACGTGGCCTATGACTTGCGTTAAATGAACGCATGCATAATAAATTCGTTCCATACATTTCCATTTTAAAATCTGAATTTGAATTGAGATAATATAATAAATGAGCCACGTGTCCGTAATTGATTAGTCAAGAAATGTGAGTGGGAGCTCACGTGATGGAGTTGGAATTAATTCCAACGCACGTGACAGTGATGCAGGATGACGTCACCATTCTCATTATTAATGAATTTTATCTTGGGCTTTTGCTTGTTTGGGCTGGCCCGGCCCATTAAATGGGTTACGGGCTGGCCCAATAAGATCCGAGGGCACCGTTGGACTCGTTTTATCGCGCTCTTTCCAATGGCATGCTCGGGGACTTTTCCCGACTTTGTCTTGATCTTGAATATAAAGTACTCTTAATCGAAACGAACCCGTAAATACCTGTTTTTGCTTTGTTTTCAATCCATTTTACCTGCAAGACATAAAAATACCAAACAAACATATTTACAATATAATTAAGCATATTTTAGTATTTTTAGTCGGATTAATAGTGTTTTCCGGGGTACAAATGATATGTGTTTAAGCACACATCAAATTCCCCCACACTAAGCACACAACAAGGTTCAAAAATCATTTAATTCGCAAGCACCCCAGTTTTAACCATTTGTTCAATAATAGATAAAAACAAAGATAAAATTTTAATAAAATTTATTTAAAAGGCTTTAAGAACAGAAGTTCGTCATCCTTGACTTTTCACAATCCCCAAACTAAGCTTAAAACGAAATCACAGTTAAATGTCCTTATTAAAATTAAGTAACTCGGTTTAGACCATAATTAGTTTCAAATCCTTTGCTAAAGAGACGATATAGTGAGAATAAGGTCCACATTAAGGTTCTAATTTTGCATGATTTAGGGGTTATTCTTTTATTTCATTCGAAACAACTCAACTACGAGTCCAGAGACGGAGGCTTTATTTAGATAACCCTAGAGTCAAAATTTGGCTTTATTATTATTATTATTATTATTATTATTAAAACATTATTATCCCTCGGTCCTTTAAACAACTGCCACATCGGTATGCGAGCCGACGATGGTCCAGGAGTCTTATTTCGACCAGGAGATCCTCGACCTTTTTGAAAACTGCCACATCGGTATGCGAGCCGACCATGGTCCAGTAAACTTTTATTAGTCTCGGATTTATTATTCTTACTATGGGCCTTCTTTTGAAGACTGCCACATCGGTATGCGAGCCGACCATGGTCCAGTAATCTTTTATCAGCCCACAGTTCTTATTATTAATATTATTACCTCCACCTTTTAAATGACTGCCACATCGGTATGCGAGCCGACCATGGTCCAGTGGTTTTATTTCGGCTTCGGTTTATTATTATATTTTTATTATAGCCAAATTTTAAGTCCTGTGGTCTTTTAACTATCTAGACAACGGTAGCGAGCTGTCAGGAATCGGTAGCCTATTTCCCCACAACACTGACAGAACCTCGATGTGTACCTTACTTTCACCTGAAGGAATCTCTACGAAGGGATTTAAACTAAGAATCACAAAAACTAAAGTAACTTTATTTAATTAACAATTATATAACGTTTATTAAGCTGGTGGGAGCAAAAAGCCACAATTAACCTCTATGAGCTCTAAAGAGATCCAACTACTCCACGCTTAGCATCTAACTTATATCCAACTCTATCATTTTTTGTTCTTTGCAAAATTTTAAAGTTTAACAAACGCTTAGTCTCAAAAGCTAAGGGGAAAGCTAGAGTACAAAACTTGGTCAAGTAAAAAATCTCCTTAGTTCTACGAGCCTACTTACTTCTATATTTTTATAGTTTCATTTTAGTTTTTTATGGCATAAAATAAAGCAATATTTTAGTTAAAACAGGGTTGCAAGGGACACAACAAGGCACAGGTATGATGACACAACAAGGCAT
>BQNB010096975.1:1735-18041 GCA_026074375.1 Tanacetum coccineum | reverse complement strand
TTGGCAGTTTTTGTCTGTTTTTGGTCATTTAAGCTCATTTTTGAAGGTAAAAGATATGTGTAATTAAGCACATATCAATAGCCTTGTCTGGCTGTTGTGCTCAAGTACTTTGGATGAGATCACAGCTTACCGACTATGGTCTTGGATTCAATAAAATTCCAATGTACTGTGATAACAAAAGCGCTATTTCCTTATGCTACAACAATGTTTAACATTCTCAATCAAAGCATATTGACATCAGATTCCACTTCATAAAAGAGCAAGTGGAGAATGGAGTAGTAGAGTGGTATGTGCTTAATTACACATACCATTTACTTAATAAAATGACCTTAAACGACCAAAAACGCACATAAAATGCCATATATATGCTTGTTTTTGTGTTTGTACTGTGCAGGAAGAATATATTCATTAAAGGACAAAAATCGAAGCCAAAACGGACAAAACCGAGCACGGAATAGAAGAGCGTGATAAAGTCAAAGTCAAAGCCAAAACTGAAGAAATGTTAAATGGGCCCACCCGTACCCATCTAATGGGCCGGGTCAGCCCATTTAAACATTGTATGAAGACCTTATAAGCCCTTAAGGCTTAAAAAGCCCAAATCCTTTTAAAAAAACCAAATGGCCCAATCTGCCATATTAAAAGCCCAACACACTTTTACAAACAAAAAGCCCAAACCCTTGTTACTGCCTTAACCCGTTAGTCCTTAAGGACTGTACGTGCAAGACAACACTACACCCTCAGGGACCATTTCTGCCCAACGACCTAAAGTTTAACACTACAAGGACTTGTGATGTAATCAACACATATAAATGGAGGGCCAAGTTTGCCAATTCACCAAACTCCTCACCCAGCACCAAAATTATACAGGATAACCTATTTTCCTGCCACTAACCTTTGTCACTATTCACCATCTTCCCAAATACACACACCCCTGCAACTACCCTTCAAAAATGTCACTTTCCCTCACCCCACACCCCACATGGGTGATTACCACGCTGGCAATCCCCAATTATACCATTGGCCACTAATAAAATGACAAACGATCAATGGTTGAGATCAAATACTTAGGCTCTACTCAATTTGAATGACTAGGATCATTTTGGGATCTCTCTCACACAACAAACACATCCTCAATTTGTCTCAGTGAAGAAACACAATGGAAAGAAGACAAAGACCTAGATGTTTTATATATATAGGATTTTGTAAGCCCATTGTGGCATCTAGCTTTTAACTAATTAATTTTCAGTTTTTATACTTTTAGGTTTTTACTTAGTGCACTTTTAATTTCCAAATCTTGTAAACTTTTTATTATTAATGAAAATTTGAAGTTTAAGTTAAATTTTGAATTTCTGTTTTTCCCTATTGTTAAAAGCCTCTTATAAGCTACTTTAAGCTCTTCTTCAAACATATAAGCAATCTGTTTTCAGTTAAATATAAAGTTCTTAAGAAAATTTTACCAAAAAAAAGAAAACTAAAAAGATCACCACTCAATTCTGTCAAAGCTTTTGGATGATAAGCTGGAATTGGAAAAGCTTATGGGTTATTTAGATTGCTTATTTACAAGCTGGGTAGGATTTAGAGCTTATTTAGGATCATTTGATCCATGTTTTAGCAAGGGATAAGGTATTCTTCATTTTCCTTTTTACCTTATTTCCTGCTTATTTGCTTATTCATGCTTATTTTGTGCTTATTTATGCTTATAATTGTCTAATGTCAGCTTTAGATGTTAAGTTTTAGTTTTAAAACAGTTAGTTTAGTTTCAAATGAATCTGTCCTAAAATAAGTAAAATTAGCTTTTTAGTCTAACTTATCATTAAGTGCTTATAATCTGTTGGAAAGTACTTGTTTATGCTTTTTTGTTTCTAGCTTATAACTTGTCTTTCAAAATCTTGTCTTAAATCTCTTTTTTATAAGTAAAAATGCAAAATCAAATATTTAAAGGGGTGTTTGGGGTAACCACCAAAATGGGTCAAAAATGCTCTTAAAGCCATTTGGGTCATTAGGCTAATTTTGCACAGCCTTATTTGAGTCATTTTAATCAGTCTTAAAGTTTAATCTCAAGTTTTAAAGGTTTGAGTTAAGATGCAGTAGAAAAGGTTTGTTTTTAAGTTTGCATTTGTCCATTTTAGTATAGTCAAAACTATCAAGCATTTATTTAGTTTTAAAGATCCTTTTTCAAATTAAAAATTAGATTAGTTAAAGTTATTTTAAATCTCTGATTTTTTGAGCATAAGCTCTTGGGTTGTCAAGCTTCTTCTGTTTCAGCTTATCTTGTGTTTTTATAAACTTTTTCCAGCTTAAAATTTGGCTTGCAAAAGCCCATCTTTCAAATAAAAAAAAACAATACTCAGTAGGAGCTGAGTGAGATCAACACTTTTCTTTAGCCTTTTTCATAGCCAAGCTTTATTTCAAACTCCTTTTTCTTTTCATATATTTGTAGCTTATTGTATAAGTCTTAAGGGCATATAAGCCCTTAAGCCATAAGGATCCATCTTCAGGCTTAAAAATAAGCCCAAAGGTGCCCCCCTTAGGCTGTTTTTAGTAGTTTTTGCCCTTAAATGCTTATTTGCTTTTTATGGCTTTTCTGTTTAGTTCTTTTGCTTAATTGTGTTCATTAGTGCTTAATAAGTATTGTCCTTTATCTGTCTATGCTTATTTCCCTTTACCTTTGCTTATTAGTCCTAGATTAAGCCCATAGTTTAAGCCTTAGTGCCCTTAGTATAATTTAGCTTTCTGTCTGTTTTATTTGTGCTTTTTCTGGCTTATTTAAGTTTTCATAAAAAGTTGTAGTTAAGAAAAATGCTTATTTTCATCTTATTAAAAAAGTTGTTTTAAAAGTTTTTTGCAAAAAAAATATAGGAGTAGAGAGGTCTCAAGGGTGAGCACAAGGCTCGAACCCGAGACCTCCCCTCTCAACCAAAGCTTTAGCATACACACACTCTACCACCGGCACCAGTAGGGCCATCTGGTAGAGTTGTGTAAGATTTATTATATAAGGGGGTTTTCCCCCATTTGCTTATAAGCCCTTTTGGGCTTATTATCAGCTTATTTCGATAAGCTGTTGGAACCATTTTAATTTTCTTAGGACTAGAATAGTTAGAGGGACTTTTCATAAATTTTTCAGATTTTTATAACTTCGTTTAGTATTTTTAATCATTTAATTTCATTAAAACTGTTTTTAATTCATAATAAATAAAATAAAAGTCAAAAAAATATAATTCTTTTTAAAAAAATTTCTTTTATCATGTAGGACCTAGGAAAAATAAATTTGCTTTCGTAGGGTCAAAATTTTAGATTTCGATTTTTTAAAGAACGGGATTGAATCCCGTTCACGTTTTCCGTGTTTTTAAGCTTAAATCGCTTTCGTTTTTAGTCTAGTTTTCTTTATTCTTACATTTTAGTCACTTAGGGTTAATTAAAAGTTAAAAAAATCATTTTAGGTTTAAATTTTGATAATTTAGTTTTTTTAGGACGCGTTTTTAATACCCGTTAACGTTTTTAGCCCGTATCTTTAATTGTCTTTCTTGTTTGCTTTCTTTTAGTTAGTTATCTTTTTGCACTTTATTAGTAGAAATATATTCCAAATCAAATCTTTGATTATTCAATCATTGTACGCAAACTGATTCTTGATTTTCAAATTCACGCCTCGTTGGGACATAACGACCCGGGAATCATACTTCCGGATTTACTACAATTGAGATTTTTGATTCTTATCCTTATATTATATATTTATAAGTATTGTATATTTATTTATATATATATTTAAAAGGGTTAATCAGAAAAAATCATAGAGCTTTACTTTGTCAACACGGGGTATCAACTAGCAGACATCTTCACTAAAGCCCTATGCAGAGAAAGAATTGAATTTTTTATCAACAATCTGGGAATGCTAAGTTTTACGCCTGAGACACTGAAACTGTTAGCAGATGAAGTTGAAGAATAGTGGTGGTACCTATTCAAATATCCAGTATAATATGTATATATATTAAAAACATAAAAACCAAAAAGATTTTTCATTTTCAGAAAACTTTTATAAAAACAAAATAAAAAAATATAAAATCTTTAAAAACAAAAAAAAATGCGAAAAATATAAAAAGAGGTAATAATGGCATGTCTTTTGAAAATCGATAACATTTACGGTCTTAAAAATGTCATTCAATAATGATACGAGGCTGTAAATGAAGTTCGAACAGAAGTTCCAAATATTTTCAAAACATGCCAAATGGCTTGCTATTATTTCAGATAGCAACCCGGTCATCATCTTAAAGGCAAGTATTCCGTCAAAAAGGAAACTTGACCTCTCAACGAGAATTAATTTTCTCAGGCATGGTCTACTTTATGACCATGCAAAGGCTTGTGTTTACTTTACAACACAACCCGTGCTTCCTATATATCCATAAGCGTACGTGTCAGTGCACTTATGTGTTAAAATAAGAGAAATCTTATTTCATGATGTTTAATTTTTAAAAATAAAACATTTTGTCATCAGAAAATGCTTTTCAGGGATATTCGACTTCTCAAACAACGACTACTGCTCTTTAAATAGAAAACGAGTCATTGTTTGAGGGGGAGAAAATATCAAATATCTTCTTCATAATAAAAATGTGATTCAAGGAAAAAAGGTTTTTAAACAATAACGGAATATCATTCTTAAGGAAAGTTAATTAAGTTTAGCTTATGTATGCCTTATATGTTATGTGTTTATGCCTTTAGGAAGTAAATGTGCAATGCTAAGTTTTTTAGGTATGTTAGTTAAAAACAATATGGACCTTTCATGCTATTTGTTAAAACTATTTATGCATAATAAATCTTAGATTAGTGAAAATTAAAAGATTTAAGAAACTTGAGGGGGCAAATGTGTCTAAAAACAATAATTGTTTATAACATCACTCACCTCACCCGTTCCTTATACACACAAACACACACTTAAGAAATATGTTCCATCCCTCTCCCCACTCGAAATCGTCAAATCAGTATTCTCCATTTCAAGTGATTTTCAAGCCTAAGGTACAATTAAAAACTTGTTCTACACATCCTAAACATCTCACACCTTGAAGGAATTGTGATTTCATCCATTTTTAAGCTCGAAAACCCTAATTTTTTAATTAGGGTTCCTCAAAATCAAAAGTGTATAAATCTTTAAATTGTTTGAGGGGTTTTGATGCCATTGGTGTGTAGAAGAATTGTTTAACTTAGTTTTCTAAATGGTTATCATATGAATGTGATTCGATCAATTTTAAGAGTGAAAATTTGGGTTTTAATGAAATATTGTAAAAAGGTTGTGGGTTTTGTGCTAGGAAACTAGTTTTGTTATCCTTGAATGTGTTTGAGTGCTTAAATCATACCTGTGTTAGTAGAGAATCTCGAATGTATGCATTTTTGTTGTATGTTCATATTCGGATTGAAAGGTCTATGCGATTGTTGTTGTTTTTTGTGGTAATGTCTGTGAAATTAAAGTGTACATGTTGTGCTTCTTTCATAAAAATGCCAAATGATACTATCTTGAAGTCGAATTCATGTTTTGTGAAATTTATGAGGTACCAATCAACTAGTTATGCTTTGGAACCGAACAACTTGTTCCCTTTACAAACCAAACAACTTGTTCCCTTTTGAAACCGAACAACTAGTTATGCTTTGATAACCGAACAACTAGTTATGCTTTGAGAACCAAACAACTAGTCTTTCCTTTGGAACCGAACAACTAGTTTTCTCTTTGGAACCGAACAACTAGTTTTTCTCTTTGGGAATCGAACAACTAGTTTAACTAAGGAACCAATCAACCAGTTTTCTTAAAGGAACCGAACAACTAGTTTTGCTAAGGAACCGATCAACCAGATCTCATAAAGGAACCGCACAGCTAGATTTATTAAGGAACCGAACAACTAGTTTTGATAGGGAACCTAACAACTAGTTTTCATACGTAGAACCGAACAACTCGTTTCCTTTGTGAACCAAACAACTAGTTTTCTCCTTTAGAAATTGGTTTTATCTTTCAAGACCAAACATACTTTAGATCAAATTTCCAAATTAAAAGGCAATTTAATATCTTAATTAGGGAGTTAATTAAAATTGGTTAATTATCCACTCTAAACAAGTTAAGTTGGCTTAAGTTGTCATTTAAATGGATAAATCTTAAAAAGTGCTAAAAGTCTTAGAGTGCCCTATCCTTGAGAATTCTTTGCATCATGAATCAACTCAAAGTGCACAATTGAAAGGTCTCTATAGTATATTGTACAAACATAAACTGTATTGATCCTTTCTTAGCAGAATCATGGATTCCACAAGAGCTCAACAAAAGGCTTTAGATGAGGACTTAGTCGCTCCTGCTAACCGTCTTTAGATAGGAAAATGCAATCTCCGGCTAAGTCCCACTCCTAAATCCAAGGAACCTACTATTCAAGTGGTATTAGATGTTTTGAAACTTACTTCCTTCTACAAAGCATTTGAGATCACTGCTGATGTTCCAGAAATCTACATGCAAGAGTTCTAGGTCACTGCCTCCAGACATCATTCTTTACTTCATTTCAAGGTGAATGGCAAAAGTCATACTATTAACGTTGACAACTTCAGAGATATGCTCAAGATTTGCCCTAAACTCCCAGGTCAAAAATTTAAAGATCCTTCGCTTGAAGAGGAAATTCTATCTTTTATTAGAGACCTTAGACAAACTGGTGAGATCAAGTTTTTATCTGATGTCAATGTTAATCACATGTATCAACCATGGACGTCATTTTCTACCATCATCAATAAGTATCTAAGTGGAAAAACTACTGCTTTGGAAAGTCTTCGATTGTCACGTGCTCAAATTCTATGGCGCATGTATCATAACAAGAATGTTGATTATGTCTACCTGCTGTAGGAAGACTTGGTGTATCAGGTGGAGAACAAGAACTCTAAGAAGAACAATGACATGTATTATCCACGATTCACCAAAGTCATTGTAGACTACTTCATGGCAAATGATCTGTCAAAACCAAGGAGAAACAAGATGTTTTGGCACACTGCCAGAGATGACCCTATGTTCACCACAATAAGAGTTATCTCTAAACATCAGGATACGCAGATATACGGTGCTATTCTTCCTTAACACTTGACTAACCAAGCCATGTTGGATTCCATAGTTTACAAGACTTATCATGCTTATGCTACTGGTGAGAAGATTCCAAAACCTAAGTATGTAAAGAATAAAGCTGATTCCGAATCATCTCCCAAGAAGAAGTCTGCTCAAGCTTCTAAAGGCAAAAGAATCAAGACTTCAACAAAGTGGCTAAACCTATTAAGAAGAAGCAACTAGCAACAACGTTAAAAGAAAAATGCTTAAATGTGCTATCTGAGGCTGCATTGTCTGAGGCTGAACAGATAAAGCTGGCTACCAAAAGATGCTTGATACAGACTCACAGCTCTCACGCCAGCGGTTCAGGTGCAGATGAAGGAACTGATGTTATACCAGGGGTTCCTGATGTACCTACATATAACTCTGATAATTAATAGATTTCTTGGAAGTCCAGTGACGAAGATGATGATGACGAAGTGCATGTGAGTGAAGATGATTATAATCAAGATGATGATGAAGTGTATGTGAGTAAAGATGATGATAATCAAAATGATGACGATGCTGATAATAAAGATGATGATAATCAAAATGATGACGATGCTGATAATGAAGACGATGATGAACAAAATGATGACAATGCTGATAATGAAGGTGATGATGATCAAGATGATGACAATGAACAAACTGAATCAGACAATGATGATGACGACATTGTTCATCCCAAGTTATCTACTTTTGATAAAAATAAAAGACAAGATGAAGAAGATAAAGAAGAAGAGTGGTCTGATGATGAAGCATATGATGATGAAACTCAAGGAGTCAATGTTGTGGGAGAAGAACTGGATAAAGAACAGACAAATGAAGAGGATTAAGCAAATGAATTGTACAGAGACGTGAACGTCAATCTGGAGGGAAGAGATACTGAAATGAATGATGCTCCACAAACTAATGTTCATGGTACTCAAGTTACAAAAGATACTCATGTGATAATAACAGCTGCCACTCCTGAAGTTCAACAGCAGAGTTCTTCTATATCATCAGGCTTCATTTCTAACATGCTCAACCCTAATCCAGATACAGGTATTGACTCCATTCTTAATCTGAACACTGAGTCAACTACTCTTGTAGATGTTCCCGTCACTTCTAATACTGAAATGCCTCCTTCATCTGCTATAACACCTCCTCCTCCACCCATTCCTCCCATTCAACCTATGCAACAAACACCAGTTCCTACACCAACAATTGTTCCAAGTACCTCCCTACAAGATCTTCTAAACTTTGGTTCATTGTTCAAGTTTGAAGATAGAGTTAAGGCTTTGGAAGATGATTTCTTTGAATTTAAACAAACAAACTAATTTGTTGATGCAATTTCTTTAATTCTTGGCATTATTGATACGTACCTTGCCAACAAGATGAATGAAGCCGTCAAAACAGCTATTCAATTACAGTCAGACAGACTCAAAGATGAAGCTCAAGCTAAAAATGCAGACTTCATCAATAAACTTGATGACAACATCAAGAAAATCATCAAAGAGCAAGTCAAAGCCCAAGTTAAAGATCAAGTCACTAAGATTCTACCGCGAATTGAGAAGACTGTAAATGAACGACTTAAAGCTGAAGTACTGACATGTTCATCCAATGAACCTAAGAGATCCAAGGTTATAAATAGCGTAAAGCGTGGCGTGGCGGCATGACCAAGCCTCACGCCTTTGCGAGCCATGGCGAGTCATAGCGTTTTTAAGGCGTGACTTATAGCGGCAAAAAATATGAAAATATTTATAAATTTATATATTTATATCATATTACAAATATATTGAGTTTACAAAAAGTGTTATACATAAAGAATAAAGTCAAGAAACTATCTTTGCATGTAATCTTTTTCATTTGTATATAAAAATACGAGTTTTATCAAAATTGAATTAAAAAACACTCCACACATCACGTTTTATCGCGTCTTATCATGTTTTTTCACTCCTCATCTCATGTCAAGCCTTAAGCCCAAGCCTTGGTCTATTGCGTGGGGTGGAGGTCATGCCTTGCGCCTTTGCGAGGCCTTTGCGCGCCTTTTAGAAGACATCTCATGCTGTAGCAGCTAACCTTTCTGAACTAGAACTGAAGAAAATTCTCATAGATAAAATAGAGAGTAACAAATCCATCCACCGATCCGATCAACGGAAGACTCTCTACAAAGCATTGGTTGACGCTTATGAAAGTGACAAACTCATACTTGACACATATGGAGATACCGTCACGATTAAAAGACGTCGAGATGATCAGGATGAAGACAAAGAACCCTCCGTTGGATCAAACCGGTGGTCTAAGAGAAGAAGAGTTGAAAAAGAACCTGAATCAATAAGTGCACTAAAGGAGAAGACTTCCAAGTCATCTGGAAAGTCTAAAGAAGGGTCCAAATCTTATAATATGTCTACTGGTAAGTCTGCTCAAGCAGAGGAACCAATACACGCTGACGAAGACTTAGAAGAACCCGCACATCAGGAGTTTGATACAGGATTTACTGAAGATTAACCTGTTAATGAGACCACTTAGCATCATGATTGGTTTTAGAAACCAACAAAACCTCTAAATCCCGATCGTGATTGGAACAAGACTTTGCCTGCTGCTCATGGACAACCCTTGGATCAACAATCTGGCTCAGAAAGAAGATACTCGTGACTCGTTTAATAAGCTGATGGATACTCCTCTAGACTTCTCAGCATTCGTGATGAATCAACTCAAAGTTGACACTCTAACTCCAGAATTATTAGCCGGTCCAACATTCGAGCTAATGAAAGGATCGTGCAAGAGTCTGGTGGAACTCGAATATTTCCTTGAAGAAGTCTGCAAAGAAACTACTGATAACCTTGACTGGAACAACCCTGAAGGCCAGCAATATCCACATGATCTTCGCAACCCCTTACCTTTGATACCCAATTCACAAGGTCGTCGTGTCATACCTTTTGATCACTTCATCAACAATGACCTTGCATATCTAAGGAGTGGAAGCTCAAGCTGAACTTATACAACTTCAGTAACAAGCACCAAAGATGCAGATTATGGCCACGTCAAATGGATTGAAGACTTGTTTCTGAACTCCATGTGGAGTATCGTGCCGGTTATCTACGACAAACATGCACTATGGGGAATCTCTTACTGGGGTCGAAAGCATCAACAATTCTTTGGATTTGCTGTCAATAGAGAATCTGCTTGTGATGTCTACTCCAGGCACATAATCATTTTTGTTATAAAGCTTCAGATTGTCAAATGGCATAATTACAAGCATTTGGATTGGATCACAGTTCGTAGAAATGATGACAAGCTGTATACATTCAAATAAGGCGATTACAAGAGGCTTTACTTACAAGACATCAAAGACATGCTGCTACTTCTAGTTCAAGGCAAGCTAACAAACCTCACTATTGAAGAACGCCTAGCTCTCTATGTTTCATTGCGAATGTTTACAAGAAGCATTGTCATCCAAAGGCGTGTGGAATATCTTTAGTTAGGTGTCGAAAGTTACCAAAAGAAGCTCAACCTCACAAGGCCGGACACGTACAGATCAGATCTCAAAAGATTGCCAACATACTCAGCATACCCAAATCCTAGAGGCTTTATATATCAGAATAAAGATAAGAAGAACAAATTGATGCGTATCGATGAACTCCACAAATTCAGTGACGGTACACTCAACGATCTTCGGACTACTCTTGATGATATTCTGAAGAGAATCAAGATGAAGTATCTGCCACAGACGTACTGGAAAAAGGTAGACAAGGACAGAGCAGGAGCTGTGATTTAAGCGATTGATAAAATGCTCAAGAATAGGAGGATCATGCAAAGTCTGGAAAAATTTGTTGGTCGGAGACCGTACGAGGGAGACTTTTGGCTGCTGCAAAGGACCATATAATTTATCATATGATGTCCTCATCATAACAGGTCAAACCTCGTAAATAATAAACACTTGTGAATTTGTATATATGTAGTGTAGACTTAATGGTGATAATAAGAAGTGCTCGAGTACAACATTTTCAAGAATTTCTTAGTAAATTCAAATTATTGTACTCAGCACTGTCTTATATGCCCTTAAAAATTGAGAGGGAGCATTAAAATGTTCCTACTTGATATTATGTAACATTCTGTCCCTGAATGTTTAATCAATTGATATCCAAAATATCAAGGATTTAACATTTTAGACAAGGGGAGAAAATATGATTAAACTGCACCTAATTTGTACTGAAATGTGATCATATAAAATGGACTTAATGCACTCTACGCTTAGCATGTACTACGATTACGATGCACATGTTAAGGGGGAGCTTTTAGTGATGATGAAAAACTCTTAAAGTGTAAATCTTTTGATATTTATATCAAACACTTTGATTGAAATTTTTAATGTTTTTTGGTTTTGATTGTGATGGAATACCCAAAAGACTGACCATGTTCTTAAATTTATGGAGTTATAAGGTGGTTAGGCATAGGTATTCAAATCCCATGATCCAGCCAGAACCGGAGGGATCTACCCAGGGATATCCACTAGATAGTGTAGAAGTCCTTAGGTATGATATGAATGGAGAAAAAGTGAGAATCGGGAATGTATGATATCAAAAGGAGGGAAAAAAAGTGAAAATCAGGGAATAACTCGCTCGACTGAGATGGAGCTAGACTGGAATTTTCAAACCCAACAAGGGGTTAGTTATGAGTTTCCGGTAAGGCATGAAGGGGTGAAGAATGAAAAGAAATGTAAGGATAAGGTGAAAAGAAGAAGCCCTCCATAAAATTAGGTAGAAACCGGGTCAATACATAAACTGTCAGAAACACTAAGTTGTTGTCTGACATTGAAGACAGTCATGGACCCAGTGAACGCTCTAGGCACAAACCCTCCCTAGCCACTCAAAGTCTTTTCAACAGACTCTTGTTTCATTTTCTCATGCGATATTACACGTATTTCTATCGACCTTTCTCACTTCACGAGTTAGTTGATATGAAAAGTGGTAGGCAGTCTGCTCAGCCCTGATCCCGAATCAACTCAAAATAAAGTGCACTATTGTGTCTAGAGCCAAAAAGATCATCATAAATTCTCATTAGGTACCTACTCAAAATTATGCTTGTTAAGTGCTCACAATGCGAAAGAATAACTTAGATATATATTAAGAGTCCTACGCATTTTAATCCTGTGATTTTTCCAAAACTCAGAGTGATTTACTCATGTAAAGATGGGAAATCTGCTTGAGCAACATTAAACAAGCTCATGGTAGGTGACTTGTTGAGATTCTATATGAATCAATCTGGACAAACGGAAAGGAAACATTGGTGAGATTCTATAATACATTTAACTGTTAACGGTTATGAATGATGATGATGATTGAATTTTGAAATCGATAACAACTCTCGATTGTGTCATAAAACCACATTTTGCAAGGGACACGTGATTGATTTTTCTAATCAAATTTTTCTTTTCAAATCGGTGAGATAGTAATTTCTGGTTACTCTTATCTTGTTTTCTGCTTCGAGAAGTTTCGGTTTAATGAGAACTTGCTGAGTTTGATGATTTAATGCATATGTGTTAGAAAGATTCTTACTTCTAAGCTTTGGGGAAATCCGAAAGATTCTATACTTCAGCTGGAAATCCTGTCAAGGAGATTCTTCTTAAATTGAATCTACCTGATCACAGGTCGATCCTCACGGATTTGAAGGTTACTCCAACCAAACACAGGCGAATAACAAAGCCATATTCGTCCCCCCGCTTTATTGCTAATTGTTTTAATGCAGGATACTTAAAGATGAAGGTGAAGGTACCTGATTCCAGCTGACTCACAAGATTCATAGCCACATGCTCATACCCGACCGACAAACATAAAGACATCATGAAAGCTCAAGTACATGTTTCAAGACTTCCGCTACTCTGATACCGTACGTCTTTCTTGAAGTGATGAAGTATTAAAGTCAAAGAATTTCAAAGAAGTTTTCGTCACTCTGATACCGAACGTCTTTCTCAAAGTGACGAAGTGTTATAGTTAAAGAACCTCAAGAAATATGCAATATTAAAGCTTTTCAAGATAACATATCAAGAAAGGTATGAGCATGTCGGTCCAGAAGTCACAAGTTCACAAGATGGCAAAGTTTACAAGATGGCAAATTGAGATTATGCTTGGTTGATGATCTCAAGGTGCTCAAGATCACATTTTAACATTCAAGTCAAGATAAAGGAACAAGCTCAAGCCTAAAGTCAATGATCACTACATCAAATCACAAGTTAATGATAGAAGTTAAAGACTATGAGCTCAAGACTAAAGATAAAGCATAGTATGCTAGGTTTAAGTTTTTGTAAAATGGAGTGACCTCCCTTAGGGGGAGATTTTTAGGAACATAAAAGTGTTGGTCACTTCCATAGATAATTGTAGTTATCTCGTTAAGTTAATTTTTGGAAACTTACTAGGCTAGTTAGCTAAAGCCCATGGACAAACCCATGAAGGCCCAAGCCTATGTCCACATGTAAGTATTTATACACCTCTCCATGCCTTGGAGAGGTGGTTGGTTGTTCATTTTTCACACACTTATGCATTTCATTTCTATGTTAACTTTCTCTCTCTAAGTGTTCATCCAACCCACTCTCTCTCTAGAATCACCTCTCTTTCCCTCTCATCAAGTATGTTATTAGATTAGTCTTTAGGTTGGTTGTTTCATTCTCATAATCTAAGTGTGCATTTTCTTGTTTACTTTCTCTCTCTAGAAGCGTCCTCCCAACCTCTCTCTCTCTCTCTTTAGATTTTTTCCTTTTACTTTGTGTGATTATAGATTACTAGTATTCTACAGTAAATTTGAGTCTTGATTCGTGCTTTTGAATAGTATGAGCAAAGTTACATATATTTTTCATTTGCTCGTGTTTGGTTTTTCAGAAATGCATTGCAAGGTAAATTACTTGAATATCTCAGACGAAACATCTAAGTCGTCAATCCTACTTTGACATGCATTTTAAACATGTTATTGTTAATAATAGGAACACACCTATTGGACATGTAGACTCAATATAACATCATTATCACAAGTGTGAGTTATGAACCGATGTATATTCTTTTCATCTTTGAAAGGGATGACATTATTTTCATATCAACGTAGTGTGATTGAGTATGTAGATTCGAGATAATATCTTTTGTTATGGTTTTGATATAATCTTGAAGCTAGACAAATAATGAATCCGATTTCATATCCATACTTAAAAATTTGGCAATTAGATTTGAAAAATGACATCAATCATAATTTGAATAATGAATCGATATATATCTGAAATCTTTCTTAACCCTCACAATCAATCTTTTAAAAGAAAACAAAAGATTTTCCTAATGTGTTCCATTAAGCCTAAGACTAGTCTTTAGTGTGAGATCATTTAAGATGATGAGTTTATTTGTTTCTTTGGTATTGTCGTATATTTTATATGTGAGTAAAAACTTATTAGTTATTGTGTGCAATATGCTTATATTTTGATTGCTAAAGAGTACACAAAATTATCTTTGTCTTTTTTAAGCATTACGAATCTTTTTCAAAACTACTACATGTTTATATAATATTTTCAAGCTTTTGACTAGAGTGAATATTTTCATTTCAAGTTAATGTTAATGTGAAAATTTATTCGAAGATAAAACTTCAAAATAAAAGTGTTTTCTTACCAAGAAAGTTAATCTTTCAAATTTAGAATTACAAGAAATTCTATGTTCATTTTAATCCAAATATTTATTAGTTATGATTGTGAATTAGACTAATGCAAGCACAAACTAAGTTCAAAACACATTTTCCTTTTATTACATACTAATGTGTTGTTATGATCTTTTCTCTTGTCTAGACAATCTATGTTTAAACAAGATAATGGGATGACATGATCCTGAGACTTTGTTGAGACTTTGATAAAATAGAAGTGTCGAATTTATCAGTTAAATTAGTAGCACGATAATCGTGTAATATAATATTATTCAAAAGATTTGACAAACTTGCTCAGCTCTCAATCCTAAATGGGTTAACATAAATTATAGGATTTACAAAATGTTGATATAACATTTGTAAACATAGTGATCTATATCTATATGCAATGCAAAAGCAATTTCTCAACTTAGTGCAAGAGATCTTCCATAAGATCAATTGACGCATATACATGAACACTAATAAATAACACACATGACGAGATTATGCTAATCAACAAAGAATCTCAACTACAAATACAATGAGCATATCAAAGATTGATTAACAATATTAAGATGCAAAGTAGAACAAATAATCATTTAGCATAACACACATAAATACTACACTTTATTTTGTGTATTAAATATAACAATGTATACATAGCTTGATTTTATTTATAAATAAATTGGTTTTCTCCCCATTAGTAATTTTAAAAAATGCATCTATTTTCCAATGATAAAATACACCTACTTTCAAACGTAAACCAACTAGAAGTGTCCGACTCAAGAGGAAAGGTTAAAATTAACTTTTTACGCTAAAACAAAATTTAAGTTTTGGACACTCTATGGAATTTTGCTTATTTGACTAACTTAATATTTGAATTAATACTTGAGACCTATTTCATTGGAAAGTACATTCAAAATTCTTCAATTTTGGTTTTTAAATCATCGAAATCCGACGCACGGTTGATTTTCTACGAATTTTTGAAGTTTGACAAAAATTAAAAATGCCACCGATGGATCTCAAGGACGGATCCACTTTTGGTGGATCCGTGGATCGCAAAAGTAGTGACATTTTGGCAGAATTGTTTATTTCACTTTTATACACATTATTCCCTTTGTATGGGATTCTTTAAAAGACCTTCAAGCTATTGTAACACTTTATATTTAACACCAAAACTTGTAAGTACTAAACAAAGAACTTTTCACATTATGTGTCGCTTGATAGGAAATTTGATACATGAACCGTGCTCTAATAAAAAACCATTTGTTTTTAAAACTAGAGCGACGTGGCTCTGGTACCAATTATGGAATCGTAGATGGGGGGTGAATACGTTTCCATTAATAAATTAAAACTTTTGTATCAAACAATCAATCAAGTTTATACTACAAGAAGCTCTAATAAAAAACCATTTGTTTTGAAAACTAGAGCGACGTGGCTCTGGTACCAATTGTGGAATCGTAGAGGAGGGTGAATACGTTTCCATTAATAAATTAAAACTTTTTTATCAAACAAAGCATATCATCACAACACAATATATAACACAAACATAGATGCAATGCATATATGAATATAAAGCGATAA
>BQNB010096974.1:1593-25496 GCA_026074375.1 Tanacetum coccineum | reverse complement strand
GTATCTATTGCTGTGTATTACGAAGTAACACCCCATTTGGTATTCCGCTGCGTTGCAAGTGATTTTTGGGGGTGTTACACATGTAAGCAATATGGTCACGTGGTCGATTCATTTATTCCAACAAAGAGGACAAAAGATGGTAAGCATTTTAGATTTGTTCGATTTATCAATATCTTTAATGTGGAGAGATTGGTAATTAACTTATGTACGATTTAGGTGGGTCGATCGAAATTCCATGCTAATGTTGTAAGATTCAAAAGAGAGTACATGAAGGGAAGTGTTAACGTGGATAAGACTAAGAATGAATCGAATAAAAGGAAGTTTGATGGGTCTCATAAGAATGTGGAAAATACAGTTATTGGTAAATCATTTGTGTCTGTGGTGAAGACTAGCCGAATGCCAATAGATAAGGAATCTCCTCCTGCGATTGTCCTTGAAGATGATTGTTTGAATGCGAAGGATCTCACTCTGTCGTTGATGGGCAGAGTCAAAGAGATGGCCTCTTTAGTCAATCTTAAGAAGGCGCTTTGTAATGAAGGTTTTGATGTGGTTAAGATTAGCTATTTGGGAGAACTTTGGGTATTACTCGAATTCGAGACTGCGAAGGCTAAAGATTCATTTAGGGGTAATGTTGGTGTGGGCTCTTGGTTTTCGGTCATTAAACAAGCTTACGCCGAGTTTGTTCCTGAAGGTAGATTGGTTTGGGTGGAATTGGACGGTGTTCCGTTTAAATTCTGGTCGGGTCCTACTTTCAAACGTATTGCTGCTAAATGGGNTTTAGATCACTTATTGTTTTCAAGATCACATTTTAGTTACATTTCTCCCCTTATTTTAAATACTAATTCACTTAGACTTTGAAATACCGTGTGATTAAAATTTGTCTTGAAAATACCATGGGGAGAAGATGTTTCAGCATGAACTATGTGGAACTGTTTCTTCTTGCTCCCCCTCAATGTTACATATGTATGACACCAAAAAAATAATACCAACTTGTAAAATGAATATAAAATTGAGGGTTAGCATTGTTGAGCACACAATTTTGAAAGATTATGAATTGTCGTTAAAGAATTCTTGAAAAATTATGCTCAACCACTAGATCATCTTATAACATAGAATCTATTGAATAGTCATTATTATTACTGATTTGTTATTAATAGATTTTTGATAATGTGTTGAATACATAAGAATTGTCATGTGATGATGTATCCAACAACATTAAAACTTTATTTTTTGAAAAACTCCCCTAAAAAATAGAACCAATTGTAAAATTGTTGTCTTTGAAAACTTTGTGAGGGAAGGAGTGTTGAACACACAATTTTGAAAGATACCAAATGTAGTTAAATTTCTTGAAAAATTGTGTTCAACTCTTTGAAAAACCAAATGTTAGAAGACTTCTCTTTTAACGCTAAGGGTAAGTGCACTTATGCGTACACTATCCTTTTTCTTGAGCTCAAAAATTTGAATGTCTTGTAAGAACAACTCAAGACCGAGAAAAGTTGATTTTCTCATTGTTCGGATAAGTTATCTTTATGGATAAACTTTCCTTTATTTGAAGTCCGGGTTATGTACTGTTATTTGCACATAAGCCATCAAGAAAAATTAGAAATGACATGTTTTGAAAGCATTTGAACTCTTGCTCGAACTTCATTTACACGCATGTGTCGATGTAAATCAACATTTCTAGGTACGTAAATGTTATCGATTTCAAGAGATATGTCGAGAAGGTATTATTTTTTGAAACATTTTTCCTGATTTTATGATTTGTAAGATTTCTTTAGAGTGAAATTTAGAGCGAGTTTTGTATTTTATTTTATAAAAAAATATTTTACAATGTTACCTCTGAGCATTGTTATTGTGATGGTGAAATAGTAAATTCCAAACTCTTGTCGTGATTAGCTGTCTTGTCTGCTTGAGGAACAGACTTTTGGAACCAAACTTTGAACTTGACAGTTCATTGTGTGGTCGTGAATTCCGAGTTTCTGACTGTTAATATCAGAAGTCATTCTTATCACAGATGAAAAGTCCTTGAAGCCCGGTTTCTCTCAGATATCAGTCTTTTCAGCAACAACCTCGGAGTCCTTCCTTGTAGGATTTTAAAGATGTACCTGCATTATGTTAAGTGTACCGCACTGACATCAAGAGTTTGTTTGCATTCATACTGGTTAGTGATATCTGTGCATTTGAACCATTTAAGGGTTCACTGTCAACCTTGGTTATGCTAGATGTGAATATCTTTCCAGTAGGCGCGCGACGCGCGTCGAGCAAGACCAATGTCATGACACAAATTTTACCCTTGTTGTTTCCACCTAAGACAAGATCTATGATCCATTGTTTTCTCATGCACAAAAATGTCTTTTTTTTGAAGACCTATTCTTTTTAGGATATGTCTTTCCTAGTTTCTTTGCAAAACTTGTTTTGCCTACTAGCGGTATGTATCTTTTTGTTGTCTTATTGATTGGAACCTTAGGCAACGGGAGATTTGACTTCATTCAGAATTTTGTTACACAAGAATCAATGATGGCATTCTAAAGATACATTCTGACATGTTGACAAACAAAATGTTTGGAATCATAAAACTTCTAGAATTCACTAGAGTGTTCTGGCTATTGCCACAGACCTTTGTCGTGAGCAACTACTCTTATGATATAGCTAATTCCTAGACTTTGGTTATTGATCCTAGGTTTTGTTTGCTACCATTTAGTTGTACGCTTTGTGATCCTAGCAGAAAATCACACTAGGTTATGAATTCCTAACTAGGCCAAAGGGTTTCTTATGTAGCCTCTTACTACTCTTCTATGCGAGATCTCGCCAATCTATCATACAGTGAGCGTGAGGATCACACACACACAACCCTAACAGAGCACACTTCTGTTGCTATCTCTCTCTCTCGTTCGTAAGCTGCGGGGGGGGTGTGGGGGGTCAACAAAATGAGAGGGGGGGGGGGGGGGGGGGGGGGGGTGCGAGGGGGCGCAGTACCATCCCCAAACACCAACACCCCCCACCCACACACCCCACAACCTCACAACCACACTCCCCCACCTTACCACAACCACCCAAACTAATTCTACACACATCAAAAATCATCATTATCAACAAAAAATATTAATAACTTAATTATAAACACTATATAAAACACTCCCACCCACCATCCATCCTCCCACCGCAACTCACAAAAAAGAGGTTGATGTCGGAGAGGGAGGGTTAGGGAGTGGGGGGAGGGGGAGGGTTGGTATTAAAATTTATAGGTGACTGACTAACCTTTGTAAGACTAAGATAAATTGGATAAATCCAATATCAACTATATGAGAGACACTGACTATGAATATCAATGTTAATGCGAATTCTTAACACAAGAATAAAAAAACGATTGTCTTAATTGCTATTAAAGCTCTATGCTTCAATTGATATTTCTCAAAACTACTTTAAAACATGTGCATTAAAGTTCCTCTTAGTACACCTAGAAACCAATGGGCTTTACAAACGTCACAGGATAAGACATATCCTGTTCCTAAGATAATCTCCTAAGAATCTCTAAATAACTTTTACTATTTCTGTTTACATTTAACCAGACTTAACTATGAAACAAAACTTACTATGAGCCAGTACTAACTTCTAGTACTGCTACTCTACCCAGTACTAACTTTATACTAGCCAAACTTTAACATAGTACTGCCAGTATTTAACTCAATACTAACAAACTAACTATTACTACCCTCATAGCTTAACTGTATTATAACTTTTATATACTACTACTAAACTACTAACTGAACTAATACTTATAACTATATAAAACTAACTACTTACTAATCTTACTATTTACAAATACTTAATATAACTAAAATAATTGTAATTTTTGGCAACTTACCTAATATACAAACATATGGGACCAGTATTAACTGTTACAATCTATTTTCTTCCAACAATCCTCCCCTAACTTGATCTTCACTTGTTAACTTCAAGTCATCTCAAAACCATTCTGATCTTACCTTTTAAACACTTTAATCTTTCTGAGGATGTTTGTAAATAGAATTCTTCAAAGTTATCTTTGATCTTCAACACTTCAGTCTTCTCTTTTTAGCGTTGCAGCAACTATTCTTCAAAGCTCTTCAGCAATCATCATATCAGCAACAGTTGACCAAATTTTGGACATCAAATCAAAAATTTTAGTCTATTCGCAATCACTTCCATGGTTGTTAACTCTGGGAAGTGAATCAGTAAAAAATTTAAATGGAATTGATGTCTCTTTACCATTAGCCCAATTCACTCTGGAGTAGTCAGTCATTTGGCCACCAGAAAGGTGTACGTCCCCTGCGTTAACTGAAACTAATTCAACTCTGCAGTACTTGAAACAAAGGTGAGTTGAATACCATGATGGTTGTTTGGCAAACCATTAACAAAATCATATACAAGCCATAACGATATAAGAGCCTTTACCTGTAGCCGTTTGCTCCAGGCTCGTCAACAATACCTTTGGCAACCTAGAAAAGGTAAATTCCATGGGGATTGATTAACCAATGCACTCTTTGTACATGAAACATGTGTAGTTGAATATACCAACCACTTTTTGGTAAAGTGTTAAACCATACTAATATGGATTGCAATTTTCTTTACCATAAGCCCAAAATCTTAGGGACAGTTATGTTTTTTATCCAAGCCTTTACCACAAGGCCAAAACTAGTGGCTAGCCAAAAACTCTTCACTTAAACAGATAGGTGAGTGGAAAACCATACAAACATATTTGCAAGTTGTCAACCAAGAACGATTTGAGAAAATCTTTACCAAGGAGCCTTGCTCCTGGACAAGCCATTCTTTTTGATTGACATGGTGGTAACTAATAACCATTTTTGTTTAAGTGCATAGCACCACCACCAAGTGTTATCCTTCTCGATCTCTATCCTATACATTCTAACTCTTCAGATTTCACTACTTTTCCTAAAACCTAAACTTGCTTTTTCCATCATTTATAACATTTTGTACAATTTTCATCTTGGCATTCCTCCTTGTAGTTTTTCTTATCTAGCATGACTTTGCACGAACTCACAGATAAGTGGGATTATTTCTTTCAATCAACATAATATAACCATGACTCCGTAAGTTTCCAAACAATTACTCTACATGACTCATAATAACTCCAACTTATGATCCTTTGCTGTCCTAATCCACGTCCATCTATGATCTTTACTAAAGTTCATCAAACATATTCTTTAAATACTTCCAAAAAAACTTCCTACTCATCCTCTGGTACCATCCATTCATATCTCTTCATTACAATCCTATAAACTCAGTAAGACCATCTAATATATAACCTTCAACATAGCACCACAAATAATGATACACTACATCATTAACATCTTCCCAACATATTTGGTACACCTCCCTTTTCTCCTTGCTTGATGATCATATAGTAGCAATACTTAGTTTGTTTTTCATACTAGCAAGAACAGATTAATTAGAGTTTTAGTACCTGTGACAGACTCTTCTTGCTCACCAACTTCATCTGAATCTTCAGAGTCATCCTTATCAACATTTGGATGCAATCCTCTTCTTGCCATATGTTTTCTTCTTTTTCCAGACTTCTTTTATCTTGGTTTGATTCATCATCCTTTTGCTTCATCATCTTATCAGTCTTTTTGGGAGTCGGTGTCTGAAGCTCTCACCAAATCATTTTTCAAACTAGCTTTAGTGGCTATCAAAATTTAATGGTGCAAAGAATTCCAAAAAACCTGTTTCAGCAAGGCTTATTCAAATTCTTCCTTGACTTCTTCAAAACTCCACATTCCTTCAAGCTGAGATAACTTCCATCCCCTGAAACTTCCAAATAATTCATCATATAAGTCTTTAGCTGTGATTGGGTCCATGGGCTAATTCTTTTAGCTTTAGCTCTTTCCTCATCAAAATATTACTTTCCTTTGATCTTGACCACAAGATCAAACCATTTTTCTTTGAAAATCTTCTCCTTGTCAATTCACTATCCCAGCATGCTTTTTGACACTCTGCATTGGCTTTAATTTTTGCTCTAATGAAATCCCCATCTTCCATTTGTGTAATGCTGAGCTCAAACTGAACATAAGCCTTTTCTTTTTTCTTTTGTTGCTCATGTTAACTCCTTCTCTTCTGCAATTGCTTTGAGCTAAAAGTGAATCCAGTGTATCGTGTTTAGCCTCCTCTTCTTTCTGAAAAGGATTCCTATCTAAATTGCATTCATGCAAGGCTTAGCTTTCCTCTTGTTGAATTTGTTCTTGTTGGACTTCTTAGGACTTCTTCTTCACTTATCCATCAGGACTTTTCCCCCTTCTCTTTGTCCTTTATCTTGAGAAGAAGTAGACTTCTTAGCACCAACAGTACTAACTTGTTCATTGCCAGTACTAAGTTGTTCACTAACAGTACTAAGTTTAATACTGCCAGTATTAACTCCTTTAGCAGTATTAACTTGTTCAGCACCAGCATCAACTTCTTCTTGAAAATCCAAGCTTGAGACTACCTTCTTTCCCTTAGCCTCTTTTCTTCTCTTGTATCTCCTTCCCTTGTCAATAGACCTTGGCTTTAAAGAGGCAACCTTGGAGAGAGTTTTGGCTGCTTCAAGAGTATTTGGACTTATTTCTTCCACTTGTTCCTCCCCTGAAGTATTTACTTTTGTTGTAGGAGGAGTAACCAATCCTTGTACTGAAGAATCTAGAGGATCATCTTGACTTTTCCTCCCCTGAACCTCAGGTTCTTCCTCTTCAGAGTCTGACAAAACCAAATTCCTCCTTTTCAAAAACCCTTCCAACTTCTTCACTTTCTTGACTAACTTCACAATAGCATTTCCCATGGTCAGCTTGGTTTGTTTGAGATCCGTTTCCAGGCTGTCAATTCTTGATAGCAACTTAGGAACTACTTAAAGTAAATCATCCATAGGCATTTAATTTGGAGCCTGTTCTTGTGGGGGTGAGAAGTATTGGTGGATAGGAGATGGCTCCTTATAGATGTGCTCAAATGGTGTAGGTTCAGTGTCAGGTATTGGTGCAGGTGAAGGTGTAGATATAGGTATAGAAGTTGTAGGAATAGGTGGTGGTGTAGGTGTAGGGATAGGTGGTGGTGTAGGTGTAGGGATAGGTGGTGGTGTAGGTGTAGGGATAGGTGGTGGTGTAGGTGTAGGGATAGGTGGTGGTGATTGTACTTGAGGTGATGATGTAGATGATGATGGTTTGGATTGAGCCACAGCATCATGTTCTTGACCTGCATTTGGGTTAGTAGCAACAAGTAACATAGCAGGCAATAAAGGTCTTGGTGCCCCTCGAAAACCACCCTTTTAATTTTTCCCAAAGATCTTTTGGTCAGGCTCACAGGCTAGATAAAGGTGTTTGTTTTCTGTTTAATATTCAAATTTTTGCAGAAAACGAGGTATACATCAATAACTTTGTTTACTTTTACATTTTGCCACACCATACCATCAAAAATGAGCTTTGAAATAGTTATAAACTCTACCAGTGGATAGACAGATCAAAGCAGTAGCAATATTGCTACCGAATTGATCCCATCCACCACTTTTAGAGCTTATACAGTGTAAAAGATGGTGGACTAAATATCTCCATTGGGGTGTGAAAAAACTTTTCCAAAAAGTGAAGGTTCCATCAGTAGGATACCCTATTTGCCCCATTCCCTCAAAAAGTTCATCATTTGGCAACATTGTAAGATCTGTTGCGTCGGTCTATTGAAGTAAATCCCTAATTGACGCCTCGAGAATTTGTGTACCTTATGGTATCAATGGTTGCCTTTATTTCTAGAGTCCCATCAGCCTGTGTATTAGCAGTTGACAGTATGCCAAAACTTTTTTACCCCCCATTTTTTTTTTATTTGGATAAGGGAACTCATAGATAGTTGGATTAGTAGTTATGGCATTCCTAAGGTTGGAACCTCGGAAGGAAAACCAACTTCCAGCAAACCCTGCACTCTCGTCTGGCTTTGCGCAAAAAAACCCCACTTGATTGTGTTTGTAACAATACTTTAATTGAGCCTATTGGACAATGTAGCAATGCTACTTGGGTTTGATGATTTGGAAATTGTAGATGTGGTAACAGTAATTTTGACTATTTTACATTATAAAGGAATTTTTACTTTGCAAAAGAAGGAGATAGCAATATAAAAGAAATAGTATGAAAGAGAAATCAACTTTATCTATATATGTCTTGTTGTACGACTATTGCGCCGTAAAAATCTATAACTGGTACATTTAACATTGATAAGTCAGAAAAAGTCAAATTTCCCGAAACAGCATTAACAATAAACCTACCAGTATTAACATTACTCTACCAGACTAAATAGGGTCAACCAGAATTATTGAGGAGTCAACAGAATAATTCTTTTTTCAACCAGAATTTAGTAAGTACTAAGTATTTTCAACTGAAAATACCTTATTACTTCTTGCATTTCATTGCTCATCCTTGCTATGCCTGCAAAGATTAGATCTAAAAACAAAGAAAAACATGCACAGAAATTGTATAGACAGAAATTAATATACCATAACTCCCGAAATTAAAAATCTACTTAACTACACAGTATTAAAAAGGGACCTTAAACTACCGAGTATTAACTACCAGAATTAACTCTACTTAACTTACCATTATAATATAACTAGCTACCAGAAATTAAACAAATTATACAACTAAGCCTCCTCTTAAATGTTGCTATGGGTTGATCATACCAATGCTAACCACCAAAGTAATTAAAACCGTGGTCCATCCAAATGTTTTCTGTCAACAAGTCAGGCTACATTTAAGTCTGTTGAATTTTCTCCACACTTATGGTTTTTCTCATAACATCTTTATGAAGTGTAGGTGCGAATCTCGATGTGCTTTGTCTTGGAGTGATATACTTGGGTCTTCACAATGCAGATTATGCTATCATTGTCAATGTGGATTTTGGTATTCTCATGAAAATTGAAACAATAGTCAGCAGTTGATTTTGAACCCACAATACTGTCACAGCAATTTGCGCCGTACTTATTCAGCTTAAGTTGGTTGAATGGTACAATTGTCTATTTCTTGGCATTTTGCATGAGATAAGGTCTTTGTCTAAGAAATTGAAAACCAACTGTTGTTGATTTCCTGTCAAGGTTGGACCCTCCATAGTTACTATCAGAGAAAAGCTTCCAAGTCAAGGGTGATTACCCTAGGATAACTTAAGCTCCAAGTTTGGTTTGCCCTTGAGTTACTTGAAGATTCTCTTGACGGGCATTGAGATGGAGAAATCTTTGGATACCTGAAACTGAGCAACCACCATACTGCATACATATTATCAGGTTAGAAGCAGTTAAGTTCATGAGGGACCTATCATAGATTGTAAAGTGTACATTCTACTCAAAAGTTCTTTCATCCTGTGTCTAAGGCAACTTGGTCTCCATGGAGTGATTGCAAGCTGTTCACATTTTACAAGATCGAATTTCTTGAGTATCTCAGCTACTCTGTCCTGGATATGAAGATTCCTCCCTTTGTTTCTGCTTGACTTGTAGGACCTAAGTAAAAATGTGAGTTCACCCTTGGAACTCATTTGAAATTTGCTTTGCATCAAGGCTTCAAATTCATCACACCTAGACTTGTTGGTAGAACCAAAAATGATATATACATAAACTTGAAACCATCAATGATATACTTTTGTCTCTTTAATGAATATGTCTTGTCAATCTGTGCACTCTTGTTTCCATGCTTCTCGTGGACTGTGATAAGTAGCATACCAAGCTCTAGGGGCTTGGTGTAGTCCATACAAGCTTTGACCACCTTGTAAACCTTATTTGGATGATCAGGATCAACAAAACCAGGAGGTTGTGATACATAAACCTCTTCATCTATGTGCCTATAGTAAGCACTTTTAACATCCATTTGGTATAAATATGACCCATTAATGGCAAAGGCCAAGAACTAACTGATAGCTTCTATTCTTGCCACTAGGAGCAAAACCTCATCATAGTCAATACTTCTTACTGTGTGTACCCTTGGGCAACCAATCTTGATTTATCCTCACAATTACACCTTTTTCATTTCTTTATTTCTGTAGACCCACTTGGTGCAATAACCATCATTCCATGAGGTAGTATCTACAAGAACCCTACTAGTTGTAGCATGAACTGTAACAGGTTCTTCTTGCATTCCTTGAACCCAACTATCAATCTAGATAGCTTCTGCAATTCTTTTTTAGGTTCTTCCTGAGATAGAAATACATGCAAAACAAACAATGTGTGTCTTTGTGATTGTTTCTTTGCTGCTTGTGACTTGACTGAGAAGGCATGAGTCCCCTTTTTGGGAATTTGTTCGGCACTTTGCTCTTGTCTTGACAGCTGAATTTAGGAGAACCAAGATATTTGACTTTTTAGGGTGAATACTATGAAATCCTAAGTGTAGGGTAGGACTGACTTCAATTTTGTAGAAGACTGTTGAAGTCAGTTATCACACCCTCTAATCATAAGATGCCTCATTCAAAGATCACCCCCCCCCCCCACCCCCCCCCCCCCCCCCACCCCCTTCTCCCCCTCCCCCCCCCCCCCACCCCCAACCACCCCCCCCCCCCTATCCCCTTTGTCTTAGGCTTGTGAATGATATCGAGCTCAGGCATAAGTGCAATCACATGATCAGCCTACCAGGAATTAACTGTTTGAACTTACCAGTATTAATGAAGGATACTGGTGTGTTGTTTTCAGGGACTGTCCTATATGCTTTAGGGCTATTTCTTCCAACTTTTTCTAAAAGCTTGAATCTTAGGATTGTCTTCTAAACGTAGTCATTAGAGGAATCCTTCTTCTTTTTGGCGGTTCTGTCAAGGTCTCCTATTTCTTTGAAAAGTTGTGGTAGATTTCCTTGGTACATCTTTTTTACTTCAGGATAAGGAACTGCTGAAGGCACAACAATAAGCTATTCTTCCATATATGTTTCCTCAAAAAGCATTAGATGTTGGAGTACCTGCATTGTTAGTTACTTCTAAAATACCTGCATGTGGGTTAGCTTGATTCTCCAAAGATACAGGAATTATAGTCATTAGAATCAGAAGAGATAGTCATATCAAACATCCATCTTATCCTTACTCCTTTAGACATTTGGATTATCTTCAAGAAAATTACGCTGATTTAACATCTACTCTTTTGGTTACTTAATTGTAATCCCTATAGGCTTTGTATTTAGAGAGTAACAACTAAGAATTCCCTCATCAGATTTTCAATCAAACTTGCCAAGCACCACTAAGAGATCTAGAATGGTACATGACACCCAAAAGGTATTATGTAGCTAAGATGGTTGTGGGCCAAACAAAAATGCTAATATGGAGTTTTGTTTTGAGGTTTTTGTCACTCTTACCCTATTAAATATAGAAGCTGTTATCTAACTGCTTCTGCACAAATGGGGTTGGTAGAGAGATCTGCTAGATAGTTATAGCCGACTAATTAAGGTTCTCTTCATTCTTCAGCTACTTCATTTTGTGTGGAGTTCTTGCATTTTACTATACTCCTTGTTTTATTCCTTGTTACCACATATTAAAGCTATCTCTATTTTAATTTTCATTGCATTATTGATCTAATGATTTTAACCCATGACTAAGCTGGTTTTCAAATATGCCTAATGTAAGTTGAAGAAATGCACTTAGTTTCATCACTTAGAAGGCCAAAAAGAAACCCAACTTAATCAATGTACATAATCATCGGTGCTTACAAGGCAATAACTTAATGATTTATGCTTTTTCACATAAGTAGGACAAAAGATCCATATGCAAGGTATGTAAAGCACAGTAATCAATCTTCTATCGAGGCCTGACAAGGGCCTTGTGTTGTTTGCCTTTATGGCATGGGGCAAAAAACATCAAGTTGTGGTCATTTTCGAAACCTGGAGGGTAGACCTCTAGACAAGGTTTCCATTCACATGTTTGTTTTGGTTTTTAAATTGATATGCCTAACCTCTTATGCATAATTTAGATAATCAGATGTGGCTTTTGCAATCAAACAGGCCAAAACCTTTTTGCTGGAGAAGGTGTCTTCATGGCACAAACTTACATGTTGTGGTGTCTTGGGACCTTTTAAAAAAGTATCTGATTTTCATCAGGATTTTTAATAATCGAGTCACAACAAGAAATTCAGTTTCTAGTTTAAAAGAACATTGTGCTGACTTTTCTCAAAATTTGTGATATGAGAAAAGATAAAATGCCCTATTTCTCTTTAACAAAAGATCACCATATCAAATCTTAAAAATTACCACGCTTATTTTACCTTTACCAGATATGCTAGCCTTTGCACCTCCAAAGGTAACAGATCCCCTATTGATCTCAAAATCCTCTAGTTGATCCTTGTTACCTGTCTGTGCCTGAGCATACACTATCACAAAATACTCTATCTACAATGGTCTTCAGTGGATGTTCCTGATCATGAAAATAGAGAAATTAGTTTCCTTAGGGACCAAGGCCTTTGCAGGCTGGGTTGCCTGTGACCATTTACAGTCACTGTTGTCCTAATAAAAGTAGGTCCACTGTTATAATTGAAGTTTGGTCTAGAGTTCCTCCAATTATAACTTGCTGAGGTCTTAACAGCAGATCCCCAACTTCCCATTACAGCATTAGAATGAGCCATTTGTGCTGTAGATTTTGCAAAGGGTCTTCTTGCAGATGAATATGATTTTGAAAAATCCCTTCTTTGATTCATTTGATTCATCTGTGGTCTTTTGGGACTTGAACTGTTTGAGGTCTTGTTAAGTACTGGCTGTCTAGGTCTAACAGTATTAACTTTAGGACTAACAGTATTAACTTTAGGACTAACAGTATTAACTTTAGGCCTAACAGAATTAATATTTGTCCTACCAGTATTAATATGAGGCCTAACAGAATTAAACTGTGGCCTACCAGCATTAAGTTGTACTGATCTAGGAACAAATTTATTTGAGTGATTAATCCTGTTTGCATTTGTCCATACTGATTTTGCCACCCCATTACCAGTATTAACAACCCTTTTAACCTCAGCTTCCCTTGCCATTTTCTTTTCATAATAGTCACAATCTTTAATCAAGTGACTTAGACTACCACAAACAAAACATTTCTTCTTTGTAAAAGAGTAACCTTCCCCTAGTTCTCTTTCCATCATATCATTCCAATTTTTCCTATTAACTTTATGTGTTTCTTTATCTTTGAGTGGTTGCCTAGGAGTTTTTATGTGTGAGACACAACTAGGTTCAACTTCTTTTGATTTTGGAGCAGAAATCCTTTTTTATTTTGTTACTTCACATGGCTGACTTAGACAACCAATTGGTTAAACTTATCACTTTATAGAGTCAGTCTTCAAAAAGAGTGCTTCAGAGGTTTTTCCACAAGATCCCTTCACTGTAATTTGTTGATAGTAGAATGCTCAGAGAATTGGGTCATCTGACAACACATTTTAGGTTTTTGAGGACCCTTTTACATAAACATACAAGAATCATCAATTTCCTCTTGTGGTCAAGGAGTATATCTCCACTTAAAGGAGGTGGGACTCCTTTAAAAACATGGTCTTTGTAATCTACTGTAAGAAGGTTTTCTATTGAATCATCTATTTGTATCTTATCGACTAGAAGAATTCATTTCTTTCTCATAAACTTAGAACCTCATCATTAGATTGTATTTTAAACCCTAAGCCAAGTTTATCATTTGAACTCATGCCATAATTAATTAATCTCTAAAGATTCTTGGAAGAATCTTTTCATGAATCTACTGTTTTCTGCAATTGTTCCTTTTCTTTGACAGCTTTCATTCTATTCTCTTATATCTTTTTAGTTTTCATCTTTTTCATGTTATTTCATTAGCTTGGAATGCAAGCTTTTCATTTAGTAGAAATGTGCTGTTTTTTAGATGTAACATGTTGAGCTTCTATTTCTTAACAGTCTGACTATATGCAATATTATGCTTCTTGATCATCTAACTGATTCATTTTTTATGTTCATTCACACAGTAATTTAAGCGTTATTGAATCATTGCAAGTTTTTAGACCACAAAGATACCTCCAATTGCTTGAGCTGATAGCCATAAGTGCTTGATTTGTTTATTTCACGCTTTAGTATGCTTTCCCTAATTGACAATCCCATCATCCATTGTCAGCAAACCCATCTGATTCTTCTCTTGCTTCCCAGCTTTTTGATGTTGATAAAGAGAATCTCTCTTCTTCTTTCTATCATGTATCCCCTTTGATGTACATTCCCTAGCAAAGTGACCAGTTTTGTGACAATTGAAGCACTCAAGCTTTTTTGTCAAAGCCAACAGGCGTTATTTTCCATCCACTGCGAACTCTCCTTACCTGTTTTCTTAGTGAACTTCAGCATTCGAATAGGCAATCCATTGCTATTTGCCATTTGATGTCCAATTTCTTCAATATCTACATCATCAAATTGTTCCAATTCTTTATGATTTTTTAAGTAAGTCCAAATCTCTGTTTTGTTTGGAAAGAGGGATAGGATGACTCATCAGCAAACAGCAAGAATTCTATTTCAAGAGCATTGTTTGAAAAGTAGATGGAGTGCATATAATGTATGCACCAGAAAAAAAACAGACTTGACAGTATTAGTGCTATTTTGGCTTTGAGAAACAAAAGAATCATTTTGAGCACTTGAAGATGTTTTTGAATACACTTGAATTTCTCGCTCAAACTTTAAGGTTATTGTACAAATTCATCAATTGACTCAATTTCAATTCCGGATTTGTTCTCATGTCTTTGCCAGATTAGACCATGCTGACGGCAAGAAGATCTAAGAAACTTTGATTTGATCTTCTGTGATACCTCGCACTATAGCTTTCAGTATGAGAATGTAACTGTTGATTAAACCTTATCATATCCCTTTTCTAGTCTTCAGAATTGGATATTCTAATTTGCTTCAAATGTTGTTTGTAAACAGCCTTCGCATTTTATTTGAATTTTGCATTACACCAAACCTGTTCTGATGGCTTTCACAGATCTCTTTTGCATAATCCATTCATTGAATTTTCTCATATGTTCTTTAGGAATGGCCATCAGCAAAATATTTTCTTCAGCCTTTCTCTACTTTTCAACGGCTGAATCTCTGCAGCAGTAAAACTGGTGAAAAGTACTGAAACAACACCATCCTTTCCAATTGAAATTCTGAATCTTGGAGTTTCCATTCTGAATTACCTTCCATACTTCATTCGTCAATGTACTCAGGTTAAGTCCATCTCCATAGCCCCTCCACTATACATCACTTCTCCTTCTTCAGAATGGGGAGTTTGATATTTGAGATAGCAGTAGTTTGAGGAATTACTTGTTGTTGTTGTTGTTTAGGTGCAGTACCAGTGTCTGATGCTTCTTCATGGTTTGATTCTTCACCATCACTAAGATGTTGAAATCATCATTTGCAGGTTGTGACATTTTGTAGAGTGTTTAGTTTGTTGTTTGTGGTTCTATTGAGTTTATTTTCTTAGAGTCCCTTCTAAAGGCTTGATTACCACTTGTTGGTCCTGGTTAGGATTGATTAGCCTTGTAGACTATAGATGATCTTGGATAAATCCAACATCAACTATAGAGAGGACACTGACTAGAATTTTCAAGTGTTAATGCGGAATCTTAACACAAGAATAAAGAAGAATGACAATACTAAAAATTGCTATTAAGATTTATGTTCAATGATATTTCAATCACTTAAGTACATAACATTGTGCCTTAGGGTTACCTCTTATATACAAGGAAAACCACTAAGGGGGCTTTACAAAACGTGTGTAAAGGATAATTCATATCCCTTTCCTAAGATATCTCCTAAGATATATCATAATGATACTATACTATTCTGTTACATAAACGACTTAACTAAACCAGTTACTAACTCATGACTGTACTAACATCTACAGTAATAACTTAGTTACTGCCAGACTTAACTTAGTACTGCTAGTATTAACTCAATACTAACAGAACTAACTATTACTACCAGACTTAACTGTTATACTACCAGTATTAAGTCTGTTACAATCTATTTTCCCAACACACACCTCAATCCACTAAAATTATGAGAACTCTAAGCCTTTAGAATATTCGGGTATCTACCTTTGGTACCTAAGATAATTGATGCCTTTAGCTTGTTCGAGTTAAGGTTTGATTACAGTCATATGTGTCTATTTCCTTCGTTACGGATGTGTATGTATGGTCTTTGTCGCCTTTTCCGGAACATTGGTATTGGTTGATAATTATATTTGAGAGAGTCGGTAATTTAGAAGCTTTAGAACTTGTGCTAATCATTCATTTATAGACCCGGAGCCTATCACATTGTAATGTATCCCGCAGTCTATGTTATTGAAGCGGATCCCTTAAATGATAGTTGCTGAAGTATCTGAAATTATTAAAGAAGTCATGTTGCCTATGCCTTAGTATTTGGAAAAAAAGGTTATTATATATATGTGTTTTAAATCGTTCAAAGAAATAGGATATGTCGGCGCATGAAGATTGAATCCTCTCTAGTACCCAAGTTCCACCTTTCAGTCAGGTTTATGTGTTAAGTACAAGCCTAATGTAGCTGTCTAGATTATGTCTGTCTAAATTGAGTGTTCTTCACAAAATCATATCTAAACCCTATCTGAGTGGCTGAGTGAATTTTAAAATCAAACACTATCCCTATGTAAGGTGCTATGTTATATGTCTATGCTTGAAAAGTTATCTAAAATGCATTCTTCTTTATAATAAAAATCAATTTTTCTCCACGTCACGATAATGATTTTTATTTTTTCGCTTTATTTCTTAAGGCAAGCAATAAGCTAGTGTGGAGGGATTTTGATTACGCCCAAATTACGCACTTTGAAAGACAAATACAAAGAGAAGAAAAGATTTCAAGCTAAAAGTACAAGATGTGCGCCGCACTCCACTATTGTACGCCGCACTTACCTATATAGCCGAAAACCGCCGCACTTATACCTAAGTGCGCCGCACTTTCCATCTGATGAGAAGAAATAAATGAAGACTTTAATGCAAATGCATTAACACACTAAGTACGCCGCACATATTACCTAGTGCGCCGCACTTCTTCAATCAGCATTTAATACTATCGCATTTAATCACCAAGTGCGCCGCACAATTTCTTGTGTGCGCCGCACTTTTCACCCAAATTCAGCCTATAAATAGAGGACGAAATTTCACTTTCAAATCATTCCTCCCACTCCTCTCTCATTCTACAAATCTTCTTCTTCACACACACACCAATCCTTTTGTCCCTCATCCATAAAAACACCAAAAAACACCACTACCTTTGAAGAATAAAGATCTAACGATCAAGAACGAAGACGGTTGTCAACTTAGTTATTGAAATAATGGAAGTTTATGTTAAGTCTACTTTTGTTATGAACTCCTTAGCCATGAGAGGCTAAATCTCTCATGACTACTCGATGATGTTATGATAATGAATAAGTGTTTGGTATGATCTTGATCTCTTTAATCTCAAGCTTATGTTGCGATCCTATTATATCTTATCTTGTCAGTTTTGCTTATCAACTTGAATTATATAATCATATCGGTATAGGTCGAAAGACCCGTTATGATCTATGTGGTTTTAAAGATTTGTCTATGGTCTTTATCGTTTGTGCCGAGAAATCCACTTTCGTAAATTGATAAACAAATAAGCTTTGATATACTAGTAACTGAACTATTTGAGTGACACATTTGGTCTGGTTAACTAAATATAAGTCTTGGGTTAAACAAGTTAGTTTGTGAAAACGTTTTCTGACGAGAAGTCCTTTTTATAAATTAATGCCCCATCTTTGAGGTCAAATCATTTCCAACACTTATAAGTTATTTTGAACTATTCGAGTAGTCATCCTTATTATCATTGGTAAAAATTAAAGTTACTTTTAAAATTGTTAAAGTCTATTTTCTTTCTGATTATTTAAACACTACTCAAATCCTTGTGGAACGACCTGGTCTTACCTAAAAAGATTATACTACATACGTGGGTTATACTTTTACCCGTGTGTTTCCATATAATTATCCGGTATTTTCAGTCTTATAAATTTAAAGCTTTTGAAACACATCAGGTTCCCTGTCATATGTTTTGAGCATCCGGATTCCAGATACCAGAGAACAATCTAGACAACCTATCATTAACAAGAGAAGAAGAAGATGGAACATCTGTAGCATTGGATCCCCACGAATGATTGGGTTCCGAGTTGTTAGCAATCTTAGATTCTACAATCTTAGCTTTTTTACTCGAACCTATAGATTTTACTTGTTTAGGTCTCCTGCTATAGACTTTAATCTCTAGTTTTTGTGTTTCTACTGAATGAGAAGTGGTTTCCTTAATGGGCACTACTTTAGTTGAAGTGAACCTAGTTAAAGGGCACGAGTTACCAACTAAAGTAAAAAGTCTTCATGTTGGTTTCCACTTATATCCTACTTCAGTGAACACTTCACTCGTAGGTTTCTAAATATTATGTTGTTGGCTTTTCTTAGCAGACTTATGTTGGTCCTAAAATCGATCTTGTCCTCCATAGCTTGATGTAAGGTTAGCAACTTTGGATAAATCCAAAACTACTATGACAAAAACTTTGATTATTGAATATCAAATACTATGCGGAATCTAGTATTGATATTAAGAAGAATAATAACAATTGAATAGCAAACAATGTAACCGTCTTGTTGGTCCTGAAACCGATCTTGTCCTCCTTAGCTTGATGTAAGGTTAGCAACATTGGATAAATCCAAAACTACTAAGAATGAAACTTTGATTTGAATGATATAAGCTATGCGGAATTTGGCTTATACCACTAAGAAGTATATTCAATCAAACAGTGAATTATGATTGACACAAAGATATAACACAACACGCTTCAATATATTAATATGATCACTCTAACTTAGTGATAGGGTTTACAACCTTAAAGCTATGAATTCTATGGAGAACTACTATTGAGATATTGAAAACTGATATCTCATTCTATACCTTAGGACCTCCTTTTATACACCAAGGAGTCCTACAAGGTTTACAATACCTTCCTAACATATCATAATTTTTTTTATAATTACACACAATCTCCTACTCAATTAAGTTATACATATCTTTTACAAATATAACTTTAATACTTATCTTCGTAAGTATTCTTGTTCTATACCCTATGACCTCCTTTTATACACCAAGGAGTCCTACAAGGTTTACAATACCTTCCTAACATATCATAATCTTTGATCAACGTCTGCATAAGCTGTTAGAGCAATAGAAGAATCCTTTGGATACCAGAGTCCCTATTAACGTTCCTCTTTTAGGTATTTAAAGATCTCTTTTACAACATGGTTAGGCTTTGACTGATTACCAGGGCACATATGCATATAGTAAATGTTAGGTCTGGTCTACTGGCTGTGAGATACATAAGGGTGCCCACAATTCTACGATAATGTGTAGGGTCAACGACTTTCCCTTGTGTATCTTCATCCAGTTTGGATTTCTCCACCATGGGAGTATCCACGGGGTCACTAGATTCCTTACCATATTTTTTCAAAGATTTAGAGATAAATTTAGTACTGGGTAATAAAAGTGACTCTAGCGGACTTTGTGAAATCTGTGTCCTTGAAAAAAATGATATTTTACCCATCATCGACATCTTAAACTTTGAACACATTATTTTTGAAAATTGGTCATATAGTTCAAGTGTAGGTGACGCAAAGATTATATCGTCAACATAGATTTCTACCAGGAGAATATCTTTTCCTTGTCTTCTGATGAACAATGTGGGATCTACGGTTCCTTTAGAGAATTATTAAGAGAGTAGAAACTTCGACAATAGACCGTACCACGCGCGAGGAGCTTGTTTTAACCCATGGAGAGCCTTCTTAAGCTTGTACACATGATTCAGATTGTCTTGATCCACAAACCCATCCGGTTGGCTAACATAAACTTCTTCGCGCAGAATGCCGTTCAAGAATGCCGTCTTAACATCCATTTGGTAGACGATCATATTCATGTGAGCAGCATATGCAAGGAAAATTCGAATAGCATCAAGTCTGGCCACTAGAGCAAAAGATTCCTCAAAATCAATTCCCTCTTCTTGACGGTAAACACGAGCAACCAAACGAGCCTTGTTCTTTAGAATTCCTCCTAATTCATCAAGTTTCACCTTATAGATCCATTTTAAAGTAATAATTATTACTTTATCTGGACGAGGAACGAGTTCCCAGACTTCAAGACGTTCAAATTCATTAAGTTCCTCTTGCATTGCTTCAATCCAACATGCTTGAGTTAAAGCATCTTTATAGTTCTTTGGTTCAACTGATGTAAGAAAGGCATCGTAGTAACAAAATAAGGCTTGTTCATGAAGTTGGAGTCTTGTGGAAACAGGTCTTTTGAGTTCACCGATGATGTTGTCTAAAGGATGATCCTTGGTCCATTTGGTAACGTGTTCTGAGTAAGGAGCAGCAGTGTGCACAATAGTAGGAATAACATCCGAAGAAGAGGATGCTTCAGAAACATTTTCTGGAATTAGAATACCAAAGAACGGATCGTTATTCATGTGTGCAACATCTAAGTCATGATTGTCTTCTTTAACATCGTTAGAAATGACAGGAGATTAAGTTTCTAGTGTTGTTTGTGAGTTACTAGGTGATGGTGCATCTTGGTCAATAGTTGTTGAGGAAGGTGAACCGGTTGATGCAGCGGGTTTTGGAGCTACTACTTCAGCAATTAGAGTAATGACTTCAGGGGCTGGGTGATCAACACTAGATGGAGGGTTGAGTAATTCATCAAACATTGGTTGAAACAAAATATACCAATCAGTTCTTGAAGGTGGTACAAACGGTATTGAAGGAGGAGGGTTTGGCACGAGTCTTGAACTGATTGTTATAGGAGTCATTTCATGAAGTGCGGGTCCTAAACTACTGTGTTAAGAAGCCATTGCTGTCAGCTCATCAAAATCTACATGAATTGTCTCAATGATTCGTCTGGTACGTCAATTGTAAATTCAAATGCTTTCTTTGTGGGTGCATAGCCGACGAAAATACCAATATCAGCTTTCGGTTGTAACTTACCCAAGTTCTCACTATCATTCGTCGGATAGCTTAGTGCACCAAATACATGGAAAAATGATAAGTCGGGAAGTTTGTCATGTAAAAGCTCATATGGTGTTTTGCCATGATGAAGACGTATGATGGAACAATTTTGGGTGTAACATACGATAGCTACTGCTTCTGCCCATAAGAATAATAGAGCTTTTGTATAAATCAACATTGTGCGGGCAGCTTCAATTAGCGTACGATTACATCTTTCAATGACACCATTTTGCTGTGAAGAGCGAGCAACAGATGTTTCATGAGAGATGACAACCTTCTCATAATATTCACGCAAAGTTTGATTAACAAACTCATTTCTATTATCTGTTCTGATTCGTTAGACAGGAACTTTAAGCCATACTTGGATCATCTTGAGAAACATGATTATGAAATCTAAAGCTTCATCTTTTGACCTTAAGCACTTTATCTATGTAAATCGAGAGTAGTCATCGACAATGACGAGGATGTACTTCTTTCCATTAACACTTGCGACATACATTGGCCCACAAAGATCCATGTTTAAAAGAGAGTTTTTCTTGGTTGGTGTTTTCAGATTTAGATTTATGGGGTTTCTTCTTGCTTTTTCCCATTGCACATGTAGAACGCAAATGGTCCTTTTCAAAATTTAGCTTAAGAAGACCTCGAACAAGACCATGTCTAGCTAATTGTTTGATTGCACCAAAGTTCAGATGAGATAGACGTCGGTGTCATAGCCAGGACTTAGTCTTTAAGGCCTTCGACAAGAGACATATAGGAGAGGACGCCATCATATCTCCAAGAGACAGTGTATACAGATTGTTGCCTCGAGATCCAGTCAATAGATCAACACCTTCTAGATTACGAATGAAGCAGGTGTGTTGACGAAAAGCAACTTCAAGGTTCGTATCATAGAATTGCCTAATGGAGAATAAGTTGTGTCCAAGTCCTTCTACGTAGTAGACCCTTGATATCGTAACATTCCCAATCTGATAATCACCATATCCCAATATCTTTACCACGTGATCATTTCCGAATTTGACTGTACCCAAAAATTTATAGACGGAATTGGTGAGCCGAGAGCGATCTCCGGTCATATGCTTGGAGCAGCCAGAGTCCAAATACCAGAGAACAATTTGGACGACTTGCATTCATCAAGAGAGGAAGATGGAACATCAGAAACTATGGATCCCCAAGATTGACTGGGCTCCTTTTTGTTAGCAGATACAGATTTAAGAACCTTATATTTGCTAACAGGAACATTAGTTTTAGATTTCCTAGTTTTCTTTGAGTAAACCAATGTTACGACAGGCTTAGGTTTTTCATTTTCTGGAGCAGTTGGTTTCCTAAGGGGCACTTCAGTAGTTGTGGTAATCCTAGTTAAAGGGCACACATTTCCTACTATAGTGAAGGTCCGACCAGTAGGTTTCCAGATATATCCAATATTTGTAAACACCTTTCCTGTTGGTTTCCAACTTTTCTCTTTGAACTTTTCTTAACAGATTTAGATTTTACACGAGCATTCATATTATTGATAAAATCAAGAACACATAAATCATGATTATCAGAAAGCATGCAACCATTACACTTAACACATTTAAGTTCAAAATTCGCATTAAGCTTAGAATGCTGCACATTAGCAGTTCCTTTGGGTGCAACAACACAGTCTTTATTTTTCAAACTAGATTTAACTTTCCTAGGGTAGGCTTATACTTTATTCTTCTGAGTACTACTTGGTGTTTGCTGAATCGTATATTTTTTTATATTGCCTGAAGGCTGTGATCCGCTAGCACTAGTAGACGGTTTTACTCCTGTAGAAGACAACATAGGTTTGTTAGAAACTAAGTTCGATGAAGAAGAGGTTTTTGTGTTTGTGTTTCCTAAAGATGTGATGGGCTCAGTAAATCTAACTCTTTTTTCCTTGTTCTTTGAGGTTACATCCACTAATTTTCCATCAGCATTGTTGATACTAAGGCAGGTTTTACTGATGTTTGTAAGCAACTCCTGAATTCGTTTAGCATACCTACAGGCAGATTCTAAGGATTGATATAGTGGATATTTTGATTTAACATGTTCAACTAGATCCCTAAGAACTGTAGCTTCTTCTTGAGTGTGCTTAATATAGGCAGAGTGAGCTGTCTTTTTATTCAACAATTTAGGGGTTATTGGTTCGACATCAATCTTAAGCATCTCTGGATCAATAGTGTGTTTCGTAACAACATTATCAACTAGAGCTTTTCCTTTAAGTTTTCTTAAGTCATCCTTGAGAGCTGTAATTTACAAAACTTTTTCCTGAAGACTAGCATTTAAATCAAAGATTTCCACATACTTTAGATTGACTTGATTAATTAAATCATCACATTGTTCTTTTGATCGAATATGTGCTGGTTTAATCGATTCATAAAGTTGCTTATAGGTCTGTTTCAAATGCTCATTCTCAGCAATAAGCTTCGACACCCTATGATCCAATTTATTATTTATTGTTTCAATCTTTTCTAAGTCCTTTTTAATCTTATCCTCATTCATTTTTCCACTTAGAGATTTAATTATCTCTTTCAATTTCTTTATGACCGTGTCTTTCTCTTGGGACTGAGCTTTCAATTCATTTAATTCAAACAATTGATCAAAACTTGGAGCACTTTGATTTGAAATAGAATTCTCCCTTTGAAAAATTCCCTAATTATGTTGAGTATCTACTTATAAAGAGATGCAATGTTTTTCAAGAGTAGTAAAACTTATGAACAGTTTATAGTAAATCTCTTTTTCAACGAAATCCTTTTTGTTGAGAAGCTCAGTCTCAAGTTTGAGACACTTTTCACATTTATGCATACAAAATCTTGTTCGTAATGGTTATGGCCGTGGTTCTTTCTTTGACAACCACGTCAAAACCAGCAAGATGGTGTTTAAGTTTCTTCAAACTCGTATTAACCAT